>VWPU01001133.1:0-150856 GCA_013398955.1 Callaeas wilsoni | reverse complement strand
GGAGCCGGGCGGGGGGAGCCGGGCGGGGGCTGTCCGCGGAGCTCTCCGGGGGTGCGGGGCCGCGCTGCTCTCAGGGCGGTCCCATCCCGTGGTGGGGAAGGCGCCGCGGGTGCGCGTCCCGCAGAAGCCCGTCGGGCTTCTCTCGGCTTTTAATTCTGCCCGCGCAGTGGAGGGAACTGCTCCCCGTGAGTGATGGCTTCGAAACTGGTGTTTCTTGTGAATGAATGCCTAAGTCCCTTCCGCTCCGCTCCGCAGGCTTTTATTATTTGTTTAATTGCCAGACAGGTCCTGCTGTCGGTCCCTTTGTGTAGTACCTTCTCAGTCTAGTGCCCTTTCTTCCCCGCTTTAAAAGAATAGTGAACTAGCAATACCTGACCCCACTATCCTTCCTTTTTCTTACAAAATCCACCCCGACATAGTGTGCAGCATCGGCAGTGCTCCTGTGGCTTTAATTGGCTCAAGTCACAGCAGACTAATTTTGTGAGAAAGGTATACTTGTAGGATGTTCCATAAGAATATCCTTGCTATTCAGTGGAAGTAAAATAAAACTTTGTTTCCGTATTAATCATATTAAGCTCTTTGCTCCAAGGAAGGTTTGGAAACACTTCTGTAAGAACCTGAATACTGCAGTTACAGGAACTGGCCTCTCCGGAAAGATACATCTTGAGGACAGATACATAAAAGTTGTTTGCATTTCATTATTTTGCTGCATTTCTTTCTTATATTCTCCAGTTGTGATCTGTTGGTGTTAATCTGCCTGCAGCATCCATGGTTTTTGTATGGGTTTATATTTTGTGTGTTGTCTTGTGGTGCTGTGGCTTGTGACTGCAGAGAGGAGAGCAGGTTGTTTGGGCTGAGCGTTGTCTGTGCCACTACAGACACAGCACACATCTGCAAACAGAGGAGCCCTGCTGAAAGTATCAGCAGAAACCTCTTTATGCTGTACCTCTTGTCTTGTTCCACCTGGTCAATGGACCAATTCCTCCGCTTTTCTATCCTCCACTGAAAGATACCTGCACAGGAACAGTGAAGGGCTCAAGGAAACAGCAGAAGTAATTTATTCTGAGTATTTTAAGTATTCTGTATAAAAGCACGTTCATGGCAGGATAGGTCATGGAATGTACTAAATACATACACTAGTGTCATGGTAAGGATGAAGTGCACTTTGTAATTACAGCTGAAAGACCTGCATTAATTTGGCAATCACTAAGCAGATATTTTGACAATTTTCTGATTTACTTTAATAAGAAAAGATAATTTGAAAAAAATTCTGTAAATATGTTAATAGAGGAAAATGTGTTTCATTTCCTTCCATTGATGTGGAACTCACAAAACTTCGAGGCTTTTCTGAAAGGAAAGAAAGAAGGCAAAGGGAAAACACTGTAGCCATGGCCCACTTACGTTCACTGTGTTTTTCTTTGTTTCTCCAGCTGAAATAGTCTATAGCAGGGAAAATAAAATTTTTAAATTCAAAAATAAAACAAAACTAAAAGGAATTCTAGGAATGCTGACTGCCACATGATGTTCATTTTTCTTGTGGATAAAGGTCTTGAACAGATTACTGAGACGATTTATTTTTTCCATATTAGGGAATTCTTTGCATTTCAGATGAGAGCAGAGGAATGCTTTCAGGGTTTCCAGTAGTGCAGATCTTGTATTGCATGGCAGTATTTTATAATCCAATTTATATAAAACATTTTGATGTAGAGAGGGCTAGCTGGAAGTTACAGGGCTGATGTTTATAGGAGCTGCAGGAGATTTGTAGTAATAATATATTTGAATTGTTTCTTTTACTGGTAACATGAATTAAAACTCTGTATAACATGCTAATTTTCATGGCTCATTTATTTCTATCTGTAGGTTTTAAATGCTCCCTGTCCATTTGGCACTGAGCAAGGTGAAGGCATGAAAAGTGTCTAAAGGGACAAAAAATAAAAATGTCAAAAGATCAAATGTCTGGTCTCTGAGCATATATTGCTTTTTAAATCACTGCTTAGAACAGCTTAAGTTTTAGATTTACTCACTGTTATTCTGATTGGGTATCTATTTCACCTTGAGCTTCATTTTAGGAAAAGGAGTGCTTGGAAGAAAGGTGTGATAGAGATCTAGAGAGTTATCAGGGAAATACATTTGCTATTTCTTGTAATGCAAGAACTGCCACTCGATGAAATGATCAGCAGCAGGCTTGAAACCAGCCAAGATGTGTTTTACAGGGGATGTAAGTGGGCTGCAGTCCTCATTGTCATTGGTCATAGTGGAGACTGAGTGTAAGTAGATTGAAAAGGGGCTTGAACAGGTCGACAGAGGAATTCCACTGATGGATTGACACTCAGCCCTGTGGGCTGGGGCCCTCTGCCCTTTCCCCTGCCCCTTGGCAGCTGCCAGAGGCAGGGTCTTGCCTTGGTGGGTCTGTGGTCTGAGGCAGCTGAGTTTACCTCCTGTTGTTTGAGTTGCATTATAAATTACCATACCACTGTGGATTTGGAGGGGTTGGTTGGAACTTGGATGGTTTGACAGTTCCTGGGACAAATGAGATTTTATCTGTCTCATAGTCAAAGTTGCCTTCTGTCTGTCTTGACAGTCCAGATTCTCAGTTCTTGCTCTTCTTCTGGCTTAGCCATTCTTCCCTGGGTCTGTAGGCACATGCTGACTAGGTGACACCTGCTGGGGAGGTGTTTTGTTTGCATGTCTCAAAAGAACTGTAAACTTACCTTAAGGCAGCAATATTCAAGCAGATGTTTTAAGAGCAGGGTGTACTACTTTTTTTTCCTGTTCATCTATGGCTGTATGAACATATATAGATGTGTTCATGTATGAACAGTATCACATGGTTCTGCTTACTGGCTTTGACACTGCAATCATAATTTTCTCAGAAAATACTGTTTTTCCAGTTTTGTAATTATTATATAAACAGACTTCATGCATGAATTACCAGGGGTTTCATCCTGACATTCTTTAGGAAAAGGTTAAGTACAAGATCCTGTCAAACTGAATTTAACTAGAATGTTAGTAAGTCAGTCTGATAGGTAGGTATAGCTCATTTTGAGTCTTCAGCTTTTATCCTTAAATACCTGTCAAAGCAATTTTGTCAGTTCTTTATTCATACATTTTTTCTGCCAAAAGCCATTGCTTTACTAGCCAATAAGTTGATGAAAGATGAAAGAAGCTGAAGTTTTAATTTGTTTAGGCTTCCTGTTGTTGAATTTTTTATTAGACAAATCATACTATGAATGGTAGTTTAGTACTGAAAAAGACAGACAAAGTGGTTTTTGTTTTAAGAAGTGGGCACTGCTCATCCTCTGGGTCTCAGGGTTTTCATTCAGCCCACTTGAAGGTACCACCAGAACTTCTCACATGCAGCCCAGGACATCAGCTCCCCCACACTCCCCACATTGCCCTGTGCTTGGTTTGGGGCAGGAAAAGATGCTTCCTTGCAGTGTCCCATCACCAGCAAACCACTTGCACACTGCAGATTCATAGGGCAAAATGTAATAGAACATTGACTTGTAAACACGTCTGCTCTCTTCATATAAAAATATATTATAAGCTTCAAATGAAAACTTATTTTCAGTGTAAGAGCAGCACCATCCTCTACTGGATATGTGTGGATATGTGCAGCAGACCTGTGAGGGAGTATTATCTGTAGCCAGGGGGGAGCTCTTTGACAGGCAGTGCTTGTGTGGTTCACTGTCGGTTTAGTTGTCATCCAGCTTATGTGCCCATTCACCAATTACCTGTAATTCTCTTTTTCCTTTCCTTGCCCTACTGTAACTAAAAGCATCATCAGGTGCGAACACCCTGACTGCAGGTGACCATGAAACTGTAGCTGACCAAGCACAGCTGGACCCAGTGGGGCGTGTGAGCCTTGCCTCTGAGGAGACCAACCCAGGCGAGCGCCTGCCGGGAGAGGAGGCTTCAGCCACAGTCCGAGACGTGGAGGGGAAGACAGATTGGGTCAATAAAAGGGAGGAGCCGGAGGGCACCGAGCCCCTGCCTGCAGGAGAAGAGGAGAGCTCTGAGCTGCCGTCTGCGTGGCGAGAGGAGAGCAGGGGGCCTTTGCCGCCAGCACCAGGAGAAGATGCTGGGGCACCATCACCAGGACCAGCAGAGGACAGTGCGCTGGTAGAGGGCAGCGACAGCTCTGTAGTGGAAGTTGTCGAGAAAGTACATATTACTGAACAGGACCACCTCATTGAGGGTAATATTTGTGCTTTCATAAATTCAGGAGGCCAAAATTTGCCTCCAGGGACTTCTGTGTGGGTCCTTTTGACTTTACTAAGAGCCTCGAATGAGCTTCTGGAGTCAGAATTTGGTCCAGGGAGTCTGTATGATGTGAGGCATAGAAGAATGCGGCTGGGGAAGTCTCAGATTTACAAGTCCAAGCTGTAATAAATTTAATCAGCATTTCCATCTCTGCTATTTCATTTCATGTCCTTTTTGTTCTCAGCAAGTAAAATGTCCCACCATACCCCTCATTCCAAACATTGTGTTTCTGGGTAGCTAAGATATATTCCTTAATATTTGCACAGCCCAATGGCTTGATTTCTTAGTCACGTGTCTTAACTATAAGCAACTGGCCTTGCACACATAAAGCTGGAGGCTGCATGCTTGGATGTAGAAGAAAAAGCATGTCTTTGATGCACACTTGGCATGTCCAGTCTGTCCTAGAAACTTGGCTATAAGTCAAGCAGAACACAAGTAGTGGAGAGACACAGGGCTGTCCTTCCACAAACGCTTGGAGATGACTGGGTGGGGAGAGAGGCTGTGTGAGGAAGCAGTGGTGTCTGAGATGACAGGTATTTCCATGTGCTGTGGAGGGACCTTTAGCGGGAGGTGTGCTCCTTCCTGGAAATTGCAGGCTATGCTCCTCTTTGGGTTAGTGCCCAGAGGACATGGACTGCACATGCAGAAGATGAACACAGGAGGAATCAAATTTCTCCTAAACGGTACAAAGTAGCTCATTAAGGAATCCGATACACCCTGGGGTAGCTCTTCTTCAGGGTTTAAGCAGGTGAAGCACATGAGGAGTATTTCTCTGCAGGGAGACGTAGTATCGGCAGGTTTGCTCTCTCCCCTTTTGCCTCGAAGAAGTGTGAGGTGCGGAAGGACTGATCCGTGTGAAGTCCAGAGCCAGTTACACACACTGCCACTAATCCTGTGGCTTTGTGCTGCATGTCTCTGAACTGGCTATCTGAATCTCATTCTTCACATCCCAGTAGCTGAGCATGGTCATTGGAAAGCTTTGTCCTCTCCTGTGTCTCTTTCCAAAATAATTTTGTCCTCTACATAAAACGGGCATTTGCGGGAGAAAAAACGGACTACGCACGATCCAATATGAATCCCGCAGAAGCCCCTTTATTTCCCCCTAAGCACCTTTATTATACACTGTGCTCTCCTTGTCCAGATGTCCACACATTACATGATTGGTAAAGCAATACACACACATAAAACATGTAATGATTTAATTGGATCTCTGGTCCTGTTCACCCGGCTACCGTGCATCTATTCACACAAATCATCAGACAGTTTTCTATCTCTTGCTTACATTCTTCTATGGTGCTATTTCTGTCTTCAAAGAATCAATATTCTCTCGCTGTGTACATTCTTTACGTGCTCTCCTCACTTTTTCCCATGGCTAGTGCACAGGTGTCCATTTTCTTGCAAAAACTCTGTCTCCACAGGCATCTATGCTTTGGAATAAAGTCTCATTTTATGTAAGCAGTAAATGACAGGTTGCTCACCTGTCACAGTAAATGACAGGTTGCTCACACACATCCTGCCCAGCTGCAAGCTCCAATTTCATTATTCACCATTTCTAAGCCTCAGGGCAGTGCCAAAGGCAGAGCAGCACACCTTGGACCTTGTGCTGTCACCTCTCGTCAGTGGAAACATGTTTACAGTTGTCTGTCTGGCTGAAGATGAGCTGTGGAGCTTTAAGCACCAAGTGATGCGTGCAGGGCAAGTGAACAAGGCTTTTGGGGAAAAGAGTTTTGCTCCTATTACTTCCAAGGCAGAAGTAATGTCTTAAGTTGTGTGCATTCTCTTTCCAGAGGCATCTGATGAAGAAGGGATTTTCTATTTTTATGCTATGGTACATATGATACTTAGCATTTGTTTTGCTTTCCTTTATGCTTCTGTAGCTATCAGAGGAAATGAGTTAGGCAGCAGCTTCCCTGGGAAAGCAGGGCTTCAGCCAGACTTGCATGTTACCATGTTTTTTATTTCTGTTTTTTCCAATTGCAAATAAAACTGCACATATATTAAATAAAATTCAGGAAAAATAATTTGAACAGAAATAGTACTCATTATTTCCTTTGGATACAGCATCAAGGGGATTTTGTGAAAGCATTAGGAGAACTTCATGGGCATGAGGCAATCATATAGTTGGATGATGAAAAGTGTGTGGGATTATCCTGTTTTTTTCTGTGGGTTCATTCAGGGGGTACCTTACTAAGGGGCATTGAAGAGCTGACAAAGCAAAATCAGGTTTACAGAAAGGAGCTGGGGCACTTGGTGCTTTTTCTTAGTGGATCCTAATTTGATCTCCATGGTTACCATTCCCAGGTGAGACGGGAGAACAGGTGGAAACTGAGCTGCTCAGTGAGACAGTAAGTGAAGGGCCTGAAACAAAAGAAGAAGAAACAGGAGAAGCTGTGGATAGTGCAGCAGCGACAGAGATAGGTATGTTGAAAGAGGAGGGCAGGACCACATGGGTTATTGTTTAAGAGACAGCAAAGACTGTGCTGTCCTTAATGAGCTTTTCTTGTTGTTCCCCTGTTGGCATGCAGCTGCTTTCTGCATTTTTACACAAGAGAGAGTCAAAAATACTTTACATTAAAAGACATTTTTGGAAGCAATCAATTGGAAGTCATGCTTTTTACATGGGTCATCTTTATATAATACATGAGCATTACCGGTGATGGCTTTTCCCTCTTTGGGAAGAATGATAGACCGTAACATGCAGTCTTGGAAAATAAAAACCTTTGTTAAAATCATGACTCTGCTCATTATTATTTGCAGGCTTGTTTTTGTAAGCTAAGCCTTAATGCTGCTTTGTGATTTCCATTCTCTGCCAGTCATTTTGGATCCCCTTGTTCTCCTTATCAGCTGAAATCAGCAGTGTGGTGCTGTGGTGAAAGCACAGTGCACAGCATATTCAGTCACAGGGTGGGAAGGAAAAGTCACAGGCCAAATAAAGTTCCTCCGGAAAACTGTCACACCAGTGAAGAGAAAAATTCAAGAGGATAAGATTATCCCTCTGGCAGCCTTTGAGATGGTCAAAATTTCATCACCACACTCTACAAACATTTATTTCTTCTTCTTCCTCCACATTCTCTAAGAACCTTCACACTTGAGCCTATCATGTAAGGTGTTCACATGCCCCAGAAGGCAAAATTAGAATAATAGAATAATTTAGGTTGGAAAAGACCTCTAAGATCATTGAGTCCAACTGTTAACCCAGCACTGCCAGCTCCACCACTAAATCCCCATCCCTAAGTGCTGCATCCACACATTTTTTGAACGCTTCATTTTTTGAAGGGATAGTGATTCCACCACCACAGGTTACCCTATGGTATTCCTGGAATGTGGAAAAAGATGAGCAGGCAATGCAGACAAGTCCTCCTTCCCCCCAGTGAATGTTAATGCAATAGCTGGAACCGCCTTCTCCCTCTCTCCTCCCTCCTAATCACTGGCATACTTAGTCATGCTCAAAATCTCTCTGGGCTAGCAAGTACTTCTATAATTCAGAAGAGAACAGCTTCAGCAGAAACAGTGGTAGATATCTTACACCAGTGCCTTTCATGACTTCCAAAGGAACCTCTTGCACCTGTGGTGAGCAGTCTTTGGCTCCTTCCCAATGCTAATATGTGTCACAGCCTCAGGGCAAACCAGCTCATTGCACTGCTGCTTATACTTCTGCTAGAGGACTTGGGGAAATGGTTTTCAGCATAAGCACTGCAGTCTGTAAGACAAGTAGGGTGGTGGTCAAGCAGTTTGGTCAAGGCTTATGTGCCTTTATGACCTTGTGATTTACCTTGTGTAAAATCAGATCAGCAGTGATTAAAAAAAATGCTCACCTCCCTTTAGTTTTTGTGTTTGACAGTTGCTCCTCTTTATAAAGATTGTTACTTATTAAGCTAGCCTGCGAAGACAAGCAGTTGTTGGCCGTTGACAACTGTTCTTTTGCAGGATCTTTAAATTTATGCCAGATAGCTTTGCCTGTGAAGTCAAAACAAGTTTAATCAATCGACTTGTCTTTAATGTCTTAAAATTGTGTCTTTTTTAAAAGCTCCTATGCTTTTGCAAATAATCATCTCTCTGTGCTGTGAATTCAGCAAAGCACTTAACTTGATTCTAGGAAACCTCAAAGATCATCTTCCTGATCCTGAAGAGTAAAAGAATCATAGAAAGGCTTGGGTTGGAACGGACCTTAAAGATCACCTAGTTTCAACCCTCCTGCCACGAGCAGGGATGCCACCCATTAGATCAGGTTGCTCAGGGCCCCATCCAACCTGGCCTTGAACATTTCCAGAAATTTCACCCAGTGATGATTACAGCTTTATTGAAATTCTTCCTGCATTTGCCTGCTTTGACAGTATTCTCCCCAAAAGTTTTGTGAATGAGCAGAAAGATCAGCCCTGCTTCTGTGTCTGTAACGCATTTCAGATGATGGGAGTGCACTGACACAGCTCGGAGAATAGCTGCAGGCAAGAGGAGCAAATAATGCTAAGAATAGAACAGTGGCCATTTAAACCTGGGATTCTGTTGTGTAAGGGAGCAATTTTTCCATCTTGAAAGGATATTGAAGAAATAAAGCGAGATTCTTGTCAGGAAAGCAAGACTGCTTAAGGGAATGGAAAAATTCTTACTTTGAGAGATATCAAAAACATTCAGAGCTTTGTCTCTAGGAGGGTATGACTAAGAGGATACAAGCTGATCCTAGTTCAAAAAAAAAAATAGGGCTCTAAAAGTAGCTGATATCTACGTAAGAACAAGGGAATGCTCAGTGACATGCTAAGTGTGTTGAATTTGAAACCATTAAAGAGAGTTGGCTTTTTTCATGTTATATTAACAATCTTGTAATCAGAGAGAAACTGCCATTGGATGTCTTTCATCGGTCACCTTCATTCCCACAAATTTCCCACCTTTCCTGTGTTCCCTACTCGCCCTCATGGAATACCACAATTCAGTGGAAGTCCCACATTCTCATGTTCCCTACACTTGCAGAGTCTTCTAGCTGGGAAAGAAGTACATTGAGCTGGGATGGCCTGCCACTGTGATTTCAGCCAATCATCCCCTTGGGCACTATCTTCTAGCTATCAAGTGAACCCCAGAGCTTCTCAGCTGCTGATGGCCAACAGCAGCTTCAGGGACTGGGTACAGTTCCTCAGCCATACTTTGTCATGGAATAGCTGAGGTAGAAAAATACCTCTGGAGGTAGTCCAGTCCTGCTCAAAGCAGGAACAGGTTGTCCTGTTGGGTTTTGAATCTCCAGGGATGGAGACTCCATCAATTGTGGGCAGCCTATTCCCCTAACTTAACTGTCCTTACAGGAAAAAAAAATTTCATGTTTTTAAAGGTAATACCCTGTACTTCGATTTACGCCCTTTGTCTCTTGTCCTTATTTAGGATTTACTGTCCATGAAATGCCTGCCTCTGTGTCAAATCTGACGGGAATGATGTAGTGATTTCAAAAGTTATTAAGAGAAAAGGCAGCAGGATGAGGAGGAGCTCAACACTGTTGCAGTGACACACAGAGGTGGTGTTAATGTCCGTGACAGAAAGACTGTGTATGAATGGGATGGGGGAAGAGGAAGCAGAACCAGTGGTTGCTTTTAGGTCCACACAGAACATTCTTACAGATGTTGGAGAAGAGCAGATATCTCCTTCATCCTGTGATGCTTCCAGGGAACTTTCACTTTGAATTCCTGTAAGATTTAGTGAATATCAAGTTATACCTTCAATTAATTGCTAAATTAATTTTTTTCCATGTGTTTCAGACACAGCTAATAACAAGGAATAGAAGTTATATCTCAATGAACATCTTCTTCTTGGGCCTGCTCTTCTGTTCACATGAATATTTTTAAATTTTATTGGATTGGGAAAATAGAAAGGCTTTTACGGATTGAACCACAAGATACAGACACGAGTAGGAGGCATCAGAAAAAGTTTTATATAATACAGATTTTTTGAAGTCAAGCTGCCAAGACTTCAAGTGTTTGAAATACCTGAACTTTCATCTCTCTGCCACAGAGTGCCTTCTATACATAGAAGGATAATTTTTCAACAGCAGTATAATTGTTCCTTTTTCAATTAGGAGTTTTTCCCTGGTTCAGATAACTGACTTGAAACCATCGAAACCTTCAACCAACATTATTTAGGATAAAGAATACAGTGTAGCTTTTTTCTCTTTAAATGATTGTGTGTGAGCAGCTCCGCTGAGTGCCTGGACTACCACTGTATGCAGCTGCTGAAGTGTACAGCACACAGAGGACTGGGAGAGGAAAGTGCCCATTTACGAGGTTGTAACTAAATGCAGAGGTGAGTTTTCCAGAAAATAGAACACAACAGAGTGCAGTGTCCAGGACCCAAGTGTCTGTGTGCTGCTCACTCCCCATTTTTAAACACAAATTTATTGAAGGGATTGTAGTACAATATATGTGACGACTTCTGCAGAAGCACGGAGAAGAGGGCATTTTTAACTGAGTGGGATGTTTTAGTTGTATAAATCCTAGAAGATAACTTCACAGCTGTTAACATTCATAGTCAATAATAACCTGTCTTTAGCTGTGTACCTCTCCTTATATGCATTTGTGGCTTCTAAAAAGGATTTCTAAGAGAGGAAATACAAACCTGTCTAAGAAACAAATACAAGCCTGTTCCCAAAGAAGAGGTTATCTATTATATTTCCCTGTAGTGCTGTCCTCGTGGAGAAATATGCTATCAGGGACTATCTGGGTTATTTTCCAAAATGTTAAATAATCATTTTGGAGATGAAGCTGAATGGCAATACTTTCAAACAAATTTCCTTCTGAAAACAGGCCCTGGATATGTTTTGTTTTTTGGGTCAGATAAAGAGTAGAAATTTGTTCTGGTGGTGAATGTTGCAGGATCACAGAATCAATTAGGTTGGAAAACACCTCTAAGATACTTGAGTCCAAATGTTGACTGAACACCATCTTATCAACTAGACCATGGTAGTAAGGGCCACATCCAGCCATTTCTCATCCAGGGATGCTGACTCCACCACCACTCATGGCAGTCCATTCCAACGTTTAACAACCCTTTCTGTGAAGAAATTCCTCTTGATGTTCAACCTGAACCTCTTCTGGCACAGCTTGAGGCTATGTCCTGTGCAAAGGGACTCTATATAATATATTGCTGAGGACTGTGTTTACAAGATGCTCTGGCATAAGGATGTAGGATACGGAAAAAAGGTCAGTTACCTAAAAATGGCAAGCACAATATTGCTCTTTTATTAGCTTTATTGTACAAGAGGGCTTCACAAAAATCCTAACTGTCACCAGCAAATTATACAAATCCCCTCTAAGAGATAATTTCATACTGCATGTACATGTCTGACTCCAGCTGACTCTGGTTTGCATTAAATAATCTAATTGATATCCTTGGCCTATTAACCTTTTGTGTAAGCTGATAGCTCTTGGCTGTATAACTAAATCAAAGGTTTTCTGCTTAGCAGCATTCTTATGAACTTGTCAGCTTCATTTAATGTCAGCTTCCAATAGGCAACACCATAAACTTTAGAACTCAAATGCATACTTTTTTTTAGGGCATTTTTGCTAGGTGGATATTGCCTTTAATTTATTTTTTTTAGTTTTTCTAGCCTTCTGCAATAGAGAAGCTAAAACAAGCCACCAGTTCTATTAAAAAATCGATTGACATTTAAGTGAGCATTAAAATTTCAAACAGAAGTAGTCAAATTTTTATCCACATACTCAAAGCATTCCATGAAAAGAAGCCATGAAAAACAACACTATGCACTTTGGAGAGCTGAGGAATGGGGGAACAGGTACTGAACAGAATGAGAACACCCCACAGTGACAGAGGACTGGGCTGGGTGTACAGACGTGTTCCAGGATGCCCCAAGTACTTCCATCTTCAGCTGCATCTCATGGCTGATTTCCTGCTGTGAGCTGGGAATTCAGTTCAGCCACCAGCACAAGTGCCAGCACAGCCCCACTCCAAAACACAGGAGATTAAATCGGCAGAGACAGGCTGACTACTTGCAAGATCATGAACTGCAGTCTGGCAAGCATTAAACTATTTTTAAGCATAAACCAACAAGAGCTCTGTGACAGAGATCAGTGGTATTCATAGCAACAGAGGAGACTGCACTTGGAAATAAAATGTGAAGATATAAGGAAGTCAAAAAGAACTGCTCACCTCAGAGTCACTCTTCCTACCACTGTTGTAACAAGGAAGACAGGTGACTATGTTCTTCCTCACTGTTCAGCTTCTTCAGGTCATTAAGCAACGCAGATGAAAACAAGAGGAATATAAACCAGTCAGTGACTCAACAGTAGCAGTCTTTCTCAACCATCTTCATCCTTACATATTCTATAATCACAACAGGTGAAATCTCTTTTTCCTTTCCTGAAGAGGAAATATGCTTGACACTACATTAAACATGAAAAATTAAATCACCTAAATTATCACAATTTGCCTGCTAGAAATATGCTGAACATGCCTGCCCTGAGAAATAAGATGCCCCTACCACGCAAATTTCATTGAGATTTGGTATTCATGGTCTGGGAGCTACCAAAGCATGTACTATGGATAAAGGGCCAGTGCCTGCAGTTATTTGCCTCTGCAAACCTGGCACTACACAGAGGTTGCAAGGAGCTGAAATTGGTCTGTCAAAGAGCTTTCTCATGTTAAAGGCTGGGAAAAGGATATGCTCCAATACTTGTATTTACAGGATACACCTCCAGATCTTAAGCAACATAATAATTTTTTTTTTCTTAATACAGTCAAGCATTTTTGATGATTGTTTTGTATTTTATCAAAAGCTAAACAATCTTCAGCCCTCAACTTCATCCAAGGTAGAAGTAACCATTCCTCACTGCAGGGAGTGCTGCACAGTACACTTGAAAGAACAAAGTTATTTTCCAAGCCAGCAAGAAGGTTCTGGTAGAAATTTTTTTCTAATTACCAATAAAAACAGCCCTAGAAGAAGTTAACTTTGCACCCCATCAGCTCTGTGCAGACACATACTCACGCTGTAGGATCTCAGAAGATCCCTGCCCATCTGGCTGGCTGGGGTTGGCTCTTTCACTCAATGAGGAGCTGCTTTTAGGTAAACGTTGCAGCAAGAGCAAGTGCTGGTAGAAGAAGATTGGGGCAGTTTATGTGCTTTAAGAGAACACACTTCTATTAAACCTAGGTACTGAAATTTATTTTTTGCATTGTTTAATCTGTAGAGAATATAATCATTTTGAGAAGAGTCTTGCTAAAAGAAACACCTGATAGAACACACACATTTCAGTACTTTATACCTTGCTTTACTTTCACAGAAAGAGAAAACCTGATTTGCTGTGGTTTTTTTTCAGTTACATGTGATAGAAACAAATTTTAAATGCTGAAATCAGGATGCCACAAGGTGAATCGCAACTTTGTATTTTGCATGCAGCTCAGTCTAGTAAAGGAAAAAAAAAAAGCTGTATTTAATTTACCTCTATTTAAATCTGGATTTATTAAATGTCCATGTACTAAGTAGTTTGCAAATTAAGACCTAAGAGATAGGGTTTTCCTATTGGAGAATCATGGGAGTTAGCCTTTTTGTTTTAAAGAATAGAATCAAATAATATAACTCTGCTTAAATAAAATAAATGTTTTACATTTCTCTGTGGAAGGCTGATTTTTTCTTTTGAAAACTACTATGTTATAGCTGTAAATAAGAGTTTATTTCAGTTATTCTAGATTTCCTGTACCAGAAGAATACATATCAAGAAAATGTCTTGAATGGATTTGATTTAAATACATAGTCTAAAAACTACAACTGTCTTCACCTGAAGAATCATAAAGCTAAAAGTGAATTTCTGTTCTTGAGTTTTTGCAAAATGGCACCTACTTACTGATAAAAACACTTAATGGAAGCAGTGTGTTCTGCCTTGTTAGCTGCATCCAGCATGCAACTTTTTCCGGGTGTTTCATTTACATTTCAGACTCAGACTGTCCCTTACTGTGGAAAGCAGTGCTGTATTCACTCTCCTACCGCCGAAGTCTCCCAAGGAGTGCTCCGATGGACTTATACCGGCCAATGCACAAGTCAGCATGGCAAAAAATTATCGAAACTGCCATCTAGCGTTGGGTTCGAGGTGGGCAGAGAGGCTGAGGGACACAGGTAAGGAAAGCGGTGGGGAAGAATGTGAGCAGTAAGACGGGATAACCACAGTGGTTACAAAAGGCTGAACTTAGCTCATGTTCAAGACTCTTGAACCCAGTTCAAGTTCACTGTAAATCAGCTAAGTCTGGTACAAATCAGTGAAATAAATCCCAACCAGAACAAAGCTGTAACAGAGAAACCTAAATATAAATTAGGAATTAAACTCCATTTAAAAGTTTAAATGTAACTCCAATTACATTCTTTTTAATTATTATTAATTGACAAAATGGAGGAACATCTGCTTTGTGCTTCCTAGAAAGTCATAGCCCTTACTAGTACTAGCTCCTTCCTAATAAGTCTGATGGTGTTTTTTCTCTAGGTGGGATTGCTTATGGAGTCAGAGCTGGAGAGCATAAAATGCATTATTAGTACAGCCAAGGAGACAGAACAAGAGCAGAAGCCAAAACTAATAAAAGTTTATGAATAGGAAATTTATTTAGTGAAAAGTCAGGCATTTTTCAAAGGCTGTTTGGAAGTTTGGTGTTTGAAATACCAAAAGCATTATCTTGCTTCTAATAAAAATAATTATCTCCCAAAGAAAGCAAGATAATACTATTAAAAAATCCATACATCTGCACATATTTGCTGTGACAACCTCATTTTGAATCTTTTTTCTATAAAGGTACAGTTTATAAGCTCAATGAAAAGCAGAAATGGCTGTTTCACATCAAATCTAGGATGGGTAAGTAGGGCTGACTGTTCTCACAACTTTCCAATGGCTTGTCTGGTGTATGCTAAAGGGATACCAGGAGTGCAGAAAAAAGACAATATACTTACTGCAATAGTGCAGCTGAAGTAACAAGAGCTGGAAAGCACGGCTGGTGAGCAGGAAGGCAAGAACCCCCAAGTGCAACACTTACAGTTTATCCAAGGACCGAAGACGATTCATGCAGTGTATTATAGAATGGTGAGGCACATTCAGACAAGGCAACATCTGTATGTGCCATGGAAAGATTGACATCAACATGATGCTGCAAGACTGGACTCTTGCATGCTTACCATATGAAAGTCACTAACCAAGTAGAAGTATGCAAGAGGAGCATCAGTAGGATTTTTGCACAGAAATGCACACACAAGAGAACTGAAGTTTGGCATTGAATTGTTGCAGAGCTGAACCCACAGTACTGGGACATGACCTGTAGCAAAGCAGCGTTCTGGCCTCTCCTCACGGCATTACTGCTTCTGTGGCTTACCAGTATGAACAGAGTGTGATCACACAAGATGGGCCTAGGAAGAGCTTCTGACACAGTCACAGCACTCTGGCATACAAACAGCTGCCCTGGAAGGAATGGCCTATGGGATTCCCCCTGGCAGGACATCTGATAAAGTGGGTACATGTTTCCACCACTGAAATGGTACATTCTCCAAGCTGCAGTATACAGCTACTTTTACTTTCTACACAAAGACAGTGAAGATACAGTGACAGCAGCATCCATATGTAATTGGATGGCATCTTCACCAAAGAGAGCAAACAAACACATTGAGGTGGACAGATTACAACAGGAAAGAATTTCTGCTCATTTCCATCTGAATAAACCAATACTGTGCTTAGTCGTATGGCTGTGAGGTAAACAGAGAATCAACTCCGCCATGAGATGGCTGACTTTCAAAGACATACTTAAAAACACAGTATCCATTTCTATTTGATAGAAGACCAACACAGAAGGATGGGATAAGTTACTAGCATCACCAGTTGGACTTCTCAATGTTGCTTAATCACCCCATCAAACCGATTTTTCTGACCTTAATGGCAGAGAAAAAAATTCCGAGAACTGTAACGACATGGTAGCTGAAAGCTTCCTGTCGTGGAGAATTTAATCCTTATCTATTAGGATGTAGATAATAAGCCTATTCTTTTGGTTCAAATTATTTCTTATTGAATAAGCAAGCTGGAGACTTTTCTTGTAATGGAGTATCAAAGGACAATCAGGAAAAGAAAAGTTTGTTCCCAGAATAGACAAGCACATTTTTGTAGTTGCAATTATATTTTATTCTCGTTAAACATTTTTAATTTTTTTTTTAAATCAAAACATAGTCAAAAGTTGAATTGCTATGAAAAAGATTATGAACAAGGTTACAGGTAGATATTAATTTTAATCTGATTTATAAAGGTACCACTTTACTTCAGAAAAGCATAATTTTCTTCTTTCTGAAATGAATATTAACTTTCTTAAGCAATTGGTTACATATGAAAAAATCTGAGTCCCAACAGTAATCTGTTATGTAAAGAAAGAAGAAAATTCAGAAGCAAATACAGTAAAATTCCTCAGAAGTGAAGGTGTATGCTAAGCAATTCAAGTGTTCTGTTTTCTCATTTCTGTCATTTTTTCTGATGTAAAATTTTTACTAAAAACCTACTACTACAAATCAGTATAATTTTCCATGTCTAGATTAGAGTTATAGTATAACTCTAATACATTCACTCAGGTATGTACCTTAATACCTGAATATCCGGTCACCACCACAAAGGGCAGGTCCTGTCCTGCAATCTGGCTTAGCTCACTTTAGCAGGATACAGGCACTTCTCAGGTCTTGCCAGCAGAGTACTCACTGTAAGTCCTGAAGAAAGCACCTTTCCTCACTGATTTCAACTGTATGTAACTGCTGTTAGTCAGCTGTAGGAATTGGATAAAAGGGAGAAGAATTAACTAAATCTAAAACTGTCATTTTCAGATATCCAGTCTCTACTTATAGTCAGGCTGATGCATCTTGGAGAGGTCCCTGAATGGCAATAGCTTCAATCTCAACTCTGGCCCCCTGTGACAAAACAACGAAGAAACATATTAGGAATTTAATGTATCTATTTTATGAAGCAATTGGATGAACAACACAATTTTGTAAGAATAGAGTGACATTTGAGAGAGATTATATTTGACAGTTGTATTACTGATTTAGCAATGTTCAGTAATATTGTAAATTCAATTTATGCTTACTCAAGTATCATAACCCCTTATTTCTAATGCTGCATCCATCTTCCACCATAAAGAAATGTGTATCTCATATTCAGATCTCTGATAATGTGTGGGAATAACATTAATATACTTAGAAAAAACTAATTAAGAGTCTTCATTAAAATAATTGCAATCAAAGCCATTTCAGAATAAGAAGGGCTGTCAAAATGCTTCAGTAGTAAGCTATTTCAGAAAATTTTTGGGTTTTTTATAGACAGAAAAGTGACACTTACTCTGGGCAAAGCAGCAACTTGATAGGCTGCTCTGGCTGGGAAGTTTGCCTTGAAAACTGTAATTTAAACAGAAACATCCAGCAATCACTAAACTTTGCTTGATAAAACACATTTCAAAGTAATCTGTACAAAATGCAATCATTGGAACAGTTTCAGGTTCAAGGCTACAAGACTTCTACACCTACTATCATTTTCCCCTTGTTGTTTTGTTTTGGTGACTGACTGCTCTCAATCTCAGCAAGCCACCACTCATCCCCAAGCAGTCAGCTACAGTTGTGATCTAGTGGCCAGTGATAACTTGCACTCTGCTGACACTGCAGGGCCTTAACACCAACTTGGCTGAAAAAGGAAGATTAAATCAGAATGGTGATCATTCAATTTCAAACACCAGAGAGTGGGAGATGGCTCTTTCACAGAAAGAACAGGAGAGAGAAACAGGCCCCTGCCAAAGAGTTATGAACAAAGATCCCAGATTCACATAAAGTCAACAAGAGTCCAGCCTTACTCATATCAAAGGAAAACTGAGGAGAAATAGGCCCTTGACTTATTCCTCCGTGCCCATTTAGACCTGGCAATCACAGACATTAGAACAGGAGTGAGACATGGGGAAGGGTACTGGTAAAGATATAAGAGCTGAATTTATAGACTATTAGAATAGTTCAAGTTGGAAGGAACCTTTAAAGATCACATAGTCCAATTCACCACCATGCCACGACCAAGAATATCTTTCACTAGATCAGGTTGCTCGAAGTCCCATCCAACCTGACTTTGAACACTTCCATGGAATTTGCATAATGAAGTGAAAGTTTTACTAGTGATAGTTATCACAAAACTGTTAATAATGGCAAATTTGGGGTCCTGCATTGAGATAATAACTCACAATCAAAGAACAGCAGCAATTGTTTTGTCAAACTCCAGGTTGGAGGCAACAAGTAACTAAGCATGCAGCTGGTCTGGTTTTACCCTCCTTAAGCAACACAGACTCTGTTGCTTGCTCATCAGTAAGACTTCATTCAAGACCAGATGTTGCTATCTAATTAAAAGCCGAAGCTATATAAATAACGAGCTCATGCAAATTCTCCCAAATTATTCTGCACAACACAGCTTGTTGGAATCACCTATTTCAGTCTACATTCAGTTTTGCTGACCAAGCATTGTTCTCTTTTTTTATTCAAGTGGAGCAGCATGGCTCATCCTTGTATAAAAAACAAGCCCTGTCCCATAACAACAACCTTCAAATTATTCAAAGACACAGACTTTAAAGAAATGGAGATACAAGATCTGAAATTCAGCATTTGAAGGCTGCCTACATCAGAATTATATCCAGGACAGCAGAGCATCAAGCAAGATAAAGAGGTGAGGAAGATCAACCTGTAGGGATAGGAGGAGTTGATCTTCACAGGACAGTGAGTTAGTGGGATGGTAGAACACAAATCCACATGAAATCAGGTTGTGCTTGATCTGATACTTGAAAATGAAATTTTTTTGAAATTTCTACTGGAATTTCAAAAAACATGGAACTACATCACTAAAACACTTTGATTACCATGAACATAAGTTGTTCCACAAGTCAAAATGGTAAAACACAAGCAAAATATCTACTTACATTGTTTATAAACATCATTAATATCATTGTAGTCCTTCATGTCTGCCATCAAAACCGTAGTCTTCACAACTAGAAATCATATAAGTGCAGTTATTTTAGACCTCTGACTTGCATAGAAAAATTGAAAAACTTTACTGCATTTCTTGCTTTTATTTCATACATTTCTCTCAAGTATTCTAAACATTTTGAAAAGTTTTGCAAAAAGATATTGACCATTAGAGCTACAACCTAGGGAACCACCTAAAAAAATCTGAGCACCTAGTATGTAAGAAAACTTTAAGGAATTAAGCCATTCCTAACTAGCTCTGAAAATCCAAGTGCTTCCCAGGGGCACAGAACTGATAAGCAGATCAGTTGAAATAGCTGTTGTAAGCCAACTGCTGGCAATAACTTATATCATATATAATACCTGCTGCAAAAAAAAAAAGTCCGTAAAAGGCCTGAAAATATAGTTTATGCTAGAATATTTCACCCAGGACTGCCTAACCCAGTGTTAATCCTGGTGTGGCTCCACCATTAGAATCCTCCACCCAAAAAGTACTGAAAGTGTCTAGAATACTAACACCACAGATACAAACCTGCTTTTATCAGGACCAAAGCCGAGGACACTTAAGATGTCTGTAGTCACTGTACCTGAGCTTCCCCAGCTGGAATTAAAATACTAGTACCATTGCCAGAAATTTTTGGTGAAAGGCAGTGTTCCATTGATACCCATTGCAAAGACTTGCATGTAGATTTCTTTCTTTTTTTTTTAACCTAAATTCACAATTTCTTTTGTTTCTTTCAGCTATTGGTAACAACTGAATGTTCAGCAAATAACTTTTTGTTTTTTTAAAAAGGTCACCTGATTTTTTTATATTTTAATTCAGGTAAAAACAACCACCTGTTTGCCACTGTCAAAGCAGCACTTACCATTGCCATAGTCACAGCCTGCAGCTTTTAGGATTTCTCCCATGTTTTTTAGAGCCTAAACAAAAATGAAACAAAAATCTTTTAGCTGTCAGCTGGGTTATATTTATGTAAGTATGTAAATATGACTTGTGACTTGGCTGAATTCATGTTTTACTGTAAGTTCAACTAGCAACACTTCAACTGTCACAAAAAGACTGACCTAAATAAAAATTAATAAAAGAGAGCATCTAATAAATATGAAACTGTCCATTAATTAGATGTAAATGCATGATGCAGCTCCATCTCATCCTATTATCTCATGCCACCTCTTTGCTGCTGGAGGAATAAAATTTTCCCTGACTGAAGCCAGGGTTTTTATTGAGGTGTGAACCTCTGCTTCAAACACTGATTCTTTCTTGCCTTCCTACATGAAACACAGATTTCTACCCTGACTTCCAAGTTGTTCAAGTGGAAAAATGACAAGGCTGTTAAGATGGAATGACTTCCTCCTGCTTTTCCCTCATCTGAAGGATGTGAAATGTGCTTTCTAGTCTCCTCAATTTCTCACAATTCCATGTTTAATTAGACACATGCCAACTCCATTACAAATTCATTGCTGGAAGGCTTCTTACCTGCTTGGCTTCCTCCTTTGCCCCTCCAGAGACAAGCTGCCCAGTGGAATGTTCCAGCCCTATCTGCCCTGCAATGTACATTGTCCGGTCCACCAGCACGGCTTGGCTGAAAACACAAGTCACATTTTAGGTTTAACGTTTCCCTGCGAAAACATTTCAAATTTCAAATCTGAAAGCACATTTCAAATTTTCTACAGCACTTTATAATGTATCAGAGAGAAGACTGAGGTTATGCACACACAAGTCTGCACATGCAGTCATACATCAATCTGCTTATGCTTTTGGAAGAGCTGGGATTACACCATCTGTGGAAGTGCATAGCTCTGTCTTTGAGGAGAAAAACCCTGTTTCTTGCAAAGGCAGCAGCACAACACTAAACTGAGCTACAGGTTCCACACAGCAGATAGTACAGAGGGAAGGCAGAGTAAATAAAAACATTTTTGCACCTGCCCAGAAAAATATTCCATCCTAGTCTGAGAAGCAGACAATACCTTTCAAGTACATCTCAGCTGCAGAGCAATGAAGGGAAAAAAAAAGAAAAGTCAAAAGAGATTTAACATTTTTCTTCTCAAACAGGCACCATGATAATGAGTTGCAGCTGTGAGGTGACACCCTGCACACTGGTTCTCTGGCAGTATTCCTCCGGAGTAATGAATTTGGCCAGTCAGCAAAAGACCTTGATCACTCCATCCCCAGAACAATCACTCTCCTCTCACCAAATAACCTGAGTGATTTCTTGGCTGGGTTAATTCAGACGAATGCAAAATTCAAGCTATTTGCAAAACATTTATATAAAAATATAAATGTCAGGTATGCTTTTGCTGAAGATGAGTTGGCAATTATTAATGTCTCTACCGCAAAGAGGTTAAAAATTGAAAACAAAGATTTAAACTACCTAGCAAGAGACATAATTTAATTCTCTTCAGCCAATAATTAAAAATATTTTGCAAAGGAATCACAGAAAGATTCTTTTGGAAGTGCTTATGGTGTGTCAACACCATTTTTCATATCTCTTCCCATTCCACAAGAAAATGCATTGTTTTGACCATTCAACAAGTCTCTCAAGCTACCCAAACTAGAGTTAGGCACCTTCCTGAAGTATCTGAAACTGCAGGTTAGCTTCCCCTTAATATTGATGGAAAAAGAGGGACACATTCAGAGAATATTTTTAGTACATGTCTCAACCGAGATTGATTCAGTTGGATTGTCTTAGTCCATTCACCTCACAGGGGACCAACCTAATTTAGCGACTCAGTCAAACGATCAGGGTTAGGCAGTTTGAATAATGCTAGCATTCTTGTCTTTCCTTTTACCCCGTCCTACATTCTCCTGTAATTTCATAAGGGGAAAAAATAGCCAGTAACTTGTCAGATATGGTAAACTATCTAACACGGGGATTATTTTTTCTATCATCAACTAACAAAATTGGACTAAATCATAAAACTACACCATTCAAAGAAGAGAAACCAGTGAACAGAGTAGTTTTCTAGCTGACACAGTCTTGTTGATAGGAATATGTGCATGTATACACCGGCTTCTTTGATTTTCCTTCCCACCAGCCCTGTTGTGTTTGAGGCACAGGCCCTCAGAACACCAACTTTGTTTCTGCTTGAAGCACAGAGAACTGTGAAACAAGAAGATATGGGCTCTCCAGTAAAAGAGATTGTCTTGTACTGCTTATCACAAAGCAAACGACAGTGAAATGTTTATCTCAACAGAGACCTTCAGAGAGTCCTAAATCATTAATAACTTGGGAAAAAACAAGCTGAAGCCTTCTGATACCACTGCCAGATCAACATCTGCAGCAGCCTTATTGGGTTCCCTTCCCTGCTCCTCAACTTCCTCCTCTTGGTGTGCTTACCAATGGAATCCTCCACTCACTGAGACTAGGAACAATTTACCAGCCAAGGAGTACACTTCTACTGCACTCAAATGCATGGGTGAAGCTAAGGAAAACTTTAACTCCGCAAACCTCAATCACTCTTTAACTGCAGATGCACTTTGTAACTAGGGCCAGCCGTAGCTACTCATTAATCAGCAGACATGTGAATTTGTGTCTAAAGCCATTCAGGTTTCAGTGTACCTAAATGCATAACTAGACAGACACTGTGACCTTAGAACAATGTTGTCTATCCAAGAGATGGTGTCAGGAACCATGCTGTTTGTTAATCAGATCTTCTTTACACAAATGATTGAGGATTAATACAAGAGCAGTACCTCTGCAGTGTCTTTTAAAAGGTTAATAATGTGCATGAGATATATATACACATACATAGATATGTGTCTTTTTATATATTTACCTACCTATCTCAAGGTGCTGGCAAATGGATGCAGTAAAGGAAATAGAAAAATACAGTAAAAATAGGTCACCAAAAAGCATACTGAAAGGCTGTAGCAGAACCAGGAATGCAGCCCATACATTCCAATTCTTCATTCCACATTAAGCCCTCATTCCTGCGTAACCACGCTCAGACTTCACAGCAGAGACGTGCCAGTTATTTCTTGTGCAACCTCTGCTCTCTGGACTTTGACAAGTTTACTAAAATCTGATAAACTAAGTTACTGATAAACTTATTGATGTTAGACCCATCATACATTTAACAGGCTGCATAGTAAGCAGTATTTCATCAAGAACTACCAATAAGCACAACATTTTGGAGAGGAGAGCTTATGTTGAAGGCTGGGACAGTGGGGGGTGTGTGCGGCCAAAGAATTGTTGCCTTGCTGTGTCTTAGATGTTCTCCTGATGCCAAGCAATGCCAGGCTCCTGGCTGCAACCCACCAACAGTTTGTTGTTTACAGAAGTTAACCTTCATGTCATGTCTCTCTGCTTCTACACTTTGTATTTTTCCATCTTTATAATGCCTGTAAGAAACACACAGTTTGAAGCTTAGAAAGCTCAGGACACAAAGTAATGGACACAAAAAGGCATGAAGGGAGGGCATGAAGATGCTATTGTGAAAACAAAGCCTGAATACAGAATTAAAAATTCTTAGAAAATGTCCTGGTAAAAACTCCTCAGTACTTTAGCTTTAAGATTCTACTATACTGGTTGAACATTTTTTCATATCCAAATTGCAAAGAGAAACCTTTGCCCAATTAAAACTGGGATTTTTCTTTTATTTTACTTATGTGCAGATCTGCTGCAACAACATACTTGTGAAAATGTTGAACATCTTACATATTTTTACAGCAATTAGTTTTTAGACTGAAAAACATTTATAACTATTCGAAATAAGAAAGAATTTTCAATTCCTAGGCATTGAACTCTCCATCTAACCAAGGTCGCCCTGGACTGGGCTCAGCCTTCATTCTCCATCACCTTCATAGTCAGCATCTCTAGCTTCCCTACACAACATGCTTGTCTCTAACCAAGCACCGTTTTCTGGAGAATAATCATTCTTTTTTTTTTTTTTTTTTTCATTCACTGCTTACCACTTCTTTTAGAATTATTTTCCTCAACTAAATTTTTGAAGTATATCCCCTCCCCTTATTGGGCTGCAGTTTGCCATGGCACCACAGCCCCACTCGTGCTTTGGGACTCTAGGTGTCCCTAGGGGTTACTGGGGGGAGGGGGTACCAGGACTGGCCCCTGCTCAGGGGTCCTGCCCTCACCTCAGCCCCAGGCCTGCCTGACAGACCCCCCAGGGACCTGCCAAAACCCTGCCAGTGAAACCTGCTACTGCATCTCCTGAGAGACCTCTCGCTCCCAAAATCACAGAATTGTTAGGGTTGGAAGGGTCCTCTGGAGATCATCCAGTCCACCCCCCCTGACAAGGCAGGGTCACCTAGAGCAGCTTACACACGAACACATCCAGGTGGGTTTGGCATGTCTCCAGAGAGGGACACGCTACAACCTCCTGGGGCAGCCTGTTCCAATGCTCTGCCACTCTCCATAGAAAGAAGTTCTTCCTCACGGTGAGCTGAAACTTCTTGTGTTTTAGTTTATGGCCACTGCTCCTTGTCCTGTCACTGGGCACCACTGAAAAGAGTCTGACACCATCCTCTTGACACCTGCCTTTGAGGTATTTATAGGTGTTGATGAGATCCCCTCTCAGTCTTCTCTAAATAGGCCCAGCTCCCCCAGTCTCTCCTCATAAAAGATGCTCCAGACCCCTCATCATCTTTGTGCCCCTCTGCTGACCATCTCCAGTAGCTCCTTGTCTTTCTTGTACGGAGGAGCCCAGAACCGGACACAGCTCTCCAGATGTGGCCTCACTAGGGCCGAGCGGAGGGATAGGACCACCTCCCTCGACCTCCTGGCCACTTTTCCCGATGCACCCCAGGAAAGCATTGGCCACAAGAGCGCTGCCAGCTCATGGTCACCTTGTTATTCACCAAGACTCTCCGATCTTTCTTAGCTAAGGCATTACCTGTAGGGACCCAGTGCAGGGGCCTTAGTAGTGCTGATTATTTTCTTCACGAGCGAGGCCATAGCTGGAGCCGGTGCTGAAGCTGCACTAAAGCGCTGCAACCTGCCCCTCCTGCCCTCCGTCGCCTCCCTTTAGCGTCCAGCAGGCGCACGCCCCGCCCACCGCCGCCCGCGGGGCTTCTGGGAAATGTAGTCCTTCAGAGCTGCGCTGGGGGAGTGCGCATGCGCTGTGCCGGGGTGTGGGTGTCCACGTGTGCCAGTGGAGGCCGCGCCGCGAGTGAGCGCCGGGCTGGGGCTGGCGCCGGGGGTTGCGGCGGCACCTGCACCGCTCGCCAACCTGTTCCCTCCTCCCCTCGCTACGGAGAGGCTCCGCAACCCCGCCGGAGATGTCTGGGGCGCGGGAGAAGAAGCGAGCGAAGAAGATGAGGAACCAGCCGGCCAGCGTCACGCTTTCCGCGGAGCCGGGGCCCTTTGCCGGCGGCGGGAGCAGAGCCTGCCCGCCTCCAGGTATGGCTGTGGGAGCCCCTCCCGGGGCTGGCCGGGTGGCCCCCCTCAGGGCCAAGTGTCCCCCTCTTCTGCTCGCCGTGGGAGCATCCAGGGCTTCGTCCCCTGCCGTAGACTCCTTTAGTCCTGGTGCTGCCCTAAGTCCCGTTAATATGGGATTCTCTTTCAACAGGAGAGAGTTGTGGAGTCTCCCTGTCTGAAGTCATTCCAAACTCACCCAGACGGGTTCCTGTGTAACCTGCGCTATGTGACCCTGCTTTGGCGGAGGGGTTGCACTGAATGGTCTCCAGAGACCGTTTCCAACCCAAACGATTCTGTATCCTGTGAATATGCGCTTCTCTCTGTCATCCCTCCGATGACACAGCGAATCCCTACGGTTCCTAGCCGTAAAATTAATTTGGGTGTTACACCCTATCCGGTTTCTCCCTTGCTTTTCTGCCAGGCCTGGAGCTGCGGGAGGGGCTGGCTCGGCCTGCTGGTGCTATGGTCTGCATGCCCACCCAGTTCGCCTCCTGGGGCTTGCGGCTCCCGTGTCTGGAAGGGTATTGGCAGGAGGCAGCGGGGCATGTCCCTAAAATGGCAGTGTCCTGCCTCACTGCTGGAGCTTTTCGTGCACAGGTAACCTTTGCGGCTGAAGACTGAAGGATTCTCTCAGCTTGTATGCTAGATGCTTTTTTCCTCTATGTGTTTTGGCCCACATCGTCTATGCTTCAATTCGACCTCAGTTTCTACACCCACCTTCACATTTAGATATTTTGTTACCTATTTCTGGGAAAAACCCCACACATAAAAGGACTTGTTACTGTGAGGCCTTGAGAACTTTGGCAAATTGCATCTTTGTGATTGAAAGAAAAAAACCCCATAAGTGTCACTGTGTATTTAGGTGCCTGAAGAGTCCCTAAGCCGACAGAATGACATAGCAAATTATGCGCAGCCATGTCTGAAGATTTTGGAATGTCATTACAGGAGTACTGGCAGAATAAACATATTTTTCCAACTTTATTTGTAGCAGGGAACTTCTAAGATTATGTGGTTATGTTTTTCTGTTCCCTTAAATAGCATGGATTTTAATCCATGTAGCATTTTTCTGTAGTGTTAGTATTGCAGTTTTACAGAGCTGTTTTGTAGAAAGAGGAAAGAAAAATTCTAAGTAAGAGTTACAAAACTATGGATCTATGTAGTAGCTGAAATAATTTAAAGGTTTTTTAGGTGTTTAGTCAGTGACTGTTTGGAAAAACAGTCTTCTGATTACAATTTTTACTTCCTTCACTAAGAGGGTGTGTTTGTGATATGAGTTAATTTTGGGCTGTAGGCCTGCACGGATTTGCTGACTGAGACAGCTTCCATCCCTTTTTCCCAGCTATTTACTTCTCACCTTCACCTCAGTGTCTGGGCAATGCTGCTCCCAGGCATGTGGAAACCCAGGTCAGGGAATTGTTCCACATAAAACCTAATTTCTGTTTCTGCATCAAATTCTTTTTTCTGCAGCATTACATGATGTGTGGTTGCAGGAGGCTACAACAGTACTGCTGCTGAACATAAAACTTCAGTTTCTTGCTTATTTGAAATGGAAAAAGGAGGTTCTTTGCCTTTTTAAATTCTCATAAATTGAGATGCTGCTGAATGTGAATCTGCTCCTGTCTGGTCTTCATGCCAGTGGTAGCATTTTTGGGATGAAGGGACAGGCTTGTTTAAGAAACTGATCAACCTGAAAACTTTTTTTTTTTAAATCTCTTACTCTGTTTCTGTGGACGCACAGGTTGATTTTCACTAGAGAAGCTCCCTGAATGCTATGGCCCCATGTTCTCTCAAGCACTTGTCTTGATGTAGTAGGTGGGGTGATAGGAATGGCTGTCTGGACCTTTTTTAGTTGGATTGTCCGGCATGAACTGCCTGAGAACCATCTCTCAAGTTGTAGTAGAAATCCTAAGGCTTAACTGAACATAAAGTAATCTAAACTAACATATAATGTTAGTTAGGCTGAATATACACCAGTCTTTGAATAAGGACTTCAAGGCCCTCTGAAAGTTTAGGTACTTGCTAGGTGCTTAGCACTCCTGAAAGGTATGTCTGTACCTTAGGAAGGCTTTATTGTAGGCTTTAGTTATTTAATTTCAGTATTGGTTTAAATGATTGTATCAGACAAGCAACTTACTGCACCAACATACATGTATCATGTTTACCTTAATTGTTGCTGTAAAAGAAATATATGTCAGGCAAGAATACATTCACTTGTAGGAAAAAAAGTCAAGGGGCAAGCGGAAAAAATAACTTTGCCATTTTGTTACTAAAATCCTGACTAAGCAATAATAAAAATCGCTACTGATGTTGCATGGACTGATTTCTGGCTCTTGCAGGCAAAGTCTGGATTGGGTACCATTTTCAGAGTGTGCAAAAGTTAATCTACTGCAAGTTTGCTGCAGGACAGTGTAAAATTCTTATTTATTCCTGTAGGAAAGAACTTAATTCTTCTGATTTCTGGTGGCTTTTGCTGTTACATGTATTAAATATAATCGGAGAAGTCTGCAACATAGTTTTATGAGGAAAGACTAATAGAGTTATCAGTTACTCAGACTGTTTTGTGTTTCTCTAACCTCTTTTCGTCTCTAAACCTTCCAGGAGATGTTCGTTCTGAGCAGCAGCAGAAATTTTCAAATCAGTCACCTGGGCCTTCTTACAGGAAAGACCAATATTTTTCAAAGGGGCAAAGCAGAGGAGAGAGAGGCAGAGGAAGAGGAGGATGGCAAGGAGGACACCAGAGTGTTTCTGAGGAAATGCCAAAATATATAACAGGTTTGTGTATGTGAAAAGATCATAATTTATATGTCCGGGGCAATTTGCTGGTGATTAAGTTTGCTGTCTGTCTTCGTTTTTGTGCAAAAGCAAAAATTAGAACTGATGCTATGTTCTTTTGTTTTTCCTGATTTTCTCCAAAACACAGAAGTAGTTGTGAACTGGAATGAATGACCAGTTGTTGTTCAAGGGGTGCTTTCAGACTTCTGAGTGGAAAAGTTGCACCTGCTTGTAGTGAGGGATATGCATTTTGGTTTCTGTTTGCCAGCCAAATGAGCACTGTCATCTGCTTTTAATGTAGCCAGTGAAACTGATTTTACTCCTGATGTAAGTTAAAGACAGCTCTTCATCTATCAGAACATTTATTTAGGGGAGCAGATTAGCTTTGCAAAATGTGGCAGTGCTCTGGTAGTAGATATACTTCCATAAACATGAAATGAGAGCAAGCTCTGGATTTTTGTTTGGTTGTTTTAAAACAGTCTGTAATATGTTACAGCTTCTGGTTTTTTTCCATGGTAAATTTTTTTTTCATCTCCCTGAATACCACATGAAAAGATTACTATTCTAATTTAACAAAGAAGTATTTAATGCAAATAGGAATTGTTGGTTAAACAGCTGTCAGATTCATTCATGTACAAATATTTGCTTGACCATATCTGTAAAGTTCAGGATATCTAAAAAATTGAAATTTTTCAGTGATGGTGTACAGTACTTACTTATATGTCAAGAAGATACTGGACTGCTGTACTAGGAGTAATTCTGTAATTTATGTACAGTATCCTCCTCTGTATTTTTTGCTGTTTGTCATGCTCTGATGCAGTTCTTTTCATTCCAGTGTCTACCTTTGCTCAAGCTCGTGCTGCTGAGATCAGTGCCATGTTGAAAGCAGTTTCACAGAAGTCTTCCAACTCTCTGGTTTTCCAGACCCTCCCTAGGCACATGCGAAGGCGAGCAATGAGTCACAATATTAAACGCCTACCCAGGCGGCTCCAAGAGATGGCCAGGAAAGAGGTATAAGTGTGTTTTACAGCATTTCATATAGTGGGCACAGCCAAAGCACAGTGCTCAGCTCTATGGTTATTAACGTTCAGACCTGAACTTCTGCTAGACTTCCGTGAGTACCCTAAACTTTGACTGACATTTGGATTCAAAATGCAGGAACACCTCAGTTTCAGGTGGTAGCTCAAGTAGGTCTCACTAACCACCTGGCTTTGTGATTACTGGACATCTTGAAAAGTTATTAGAGTAGTGATAAGAAAGTCCAGAGAGGTTGTTCAGGTGGTGCATTGGTCCCAAGTGGTCCAGGAGTCCTCAGTAAGACCAGTCTGCCTTGCTCCCCACCCCAGCTTTAGGATGTGACCACGCCAGCCTCAAGCCAGCGCAGCTGACGCGATGGTTCGAGTGTTACAGCTCAAATGTGGGAGGTACACTGGGGTTATTGGCAGGCTGCATGCAGCTTAAGACTTACTAATTGACTACTCCTATACAGCTCATGAAACTCATTTTGTGGCAGTATCTCAGCATTTAGTCAGAATATGCCTATGGGGGTTACTTGCTCCTTACTCACTGTGGCCTTCCTGTGCGTTTAAAAAGGAAAATTAAAAATTGGTTCAGCAGGATGTTATTGGGAAATAATCTTCCCAATGTTTGGCGTTGATCACTTTATCATCTCTGAGAATTCTTAAAGTGACCAATTGAGTTTGCTTGGTAAATTTTCTATGTATTAAGGTTAACTGATAAATTTATTTACTGCATTCTTTTTTTCCTTTGCATTGTCTTTGAGACCTTGCCCCCTCCACCTTGAGTTCCTGAAGATAATTGTTCATGGTTCAGAAATTGCTTTGGATGCTTCCCTGCCACACACCAACTACTTGTTTCTTAGGATGTTTTATTAGATCTTCACAACCTGTATCTCATTTTACTGTTTCAGTTCACATTCTTTTTGCTTTGTCAGACGTGACGAGAGATGCAGTTTGGTCTGTTTTCTGGGAACTGAAGGAAGAAGGCATGGGCTGTTTTGCATAGTTAGTTATGTGCTCTATCCTTGTTAAATCTAGATTTCTTTAATGTTGATGTTTGGTTCTTTTGTGTCCTGCTTTTTTAACTCCTTTCACATGACAGCCTGTCTAACTTCTGTGTACATGCTCACGCATACTCTCCCATCCCTGTTTCCACTCCACATACGGCTCTTGGATTTTTGACATTATTTAATTGGCCCTGGTGCAGCTGTATTCCTTCTACATTTTCTGTCTTCAGGTCCTATGGTGTGGCTTACATGTTTGCACAGGCTCATGTTTTCTTGCAACTTGTCATATCTCTGTTACTTGTTTTTGTAAAGGTTCTGTCTATTACTTTTCAGTGTTTGATGTACATCTTCAAAGTTAGCTGTTTCAATTCTGCTGCATTTTCTTCATTTGTCTTAGATCCTTTATCACAATTATATTCATTGAAACATTTACCCAGACCATCTCTTATCGCTTCAATAAGCTTAAAGATGTATATTTTTCACCTACAATGCCACATCCCTTTTTCTCTAATTGCCTTTCTGAACCAGTCACCTACCACTGATCCAGCTCTATGATGAATGATGGGTCTGATGGGAAGATACTTTCTTTTTTTTTCCAATTCTATTTTGATTTCATGGGTTGCGTCTGTGTTTTTAGTGTTCTTGGCGCCAATCTTCTATCATTTTCTTTCCTTTGCTATTCTTACAACCTCTCTGTTGTCAAGTGTTTCTTGGTGAGCTTACAAAGGATATTCGAAGAATCTTTTTGTAGGTCTTATAGTCCTATTTCTTTTTACCACTTTTCTTCACAAAAAGAAAAATCAAACATTGATCGAGTCAAGCCTTCCTCTCTAGCTGTGCATCCACATGTAATAGTTCAGACCTTGACTAGGCCTGGTTATGAAGAATTTGGTCGAGATATTACCCCAGTCCTCTCTTATCCACTTCTGTAGAGCCCATAGGGCCCTTTCTGTCAGTCTCAGTCTGTACTGCTCCTGTACGAGCTCAAATCTGCTGTTCACTGGTAAGTTTCTGAACATGTGGGGATTTTGTTTTATATATGGGTTTCAGTCAAACCTTGATGGACTTCTGCGGATGTGACTTGTGTGGAAAATTTCAAAGTGTTAGTTACCCTCAAGAATAATCCAACATGGTATAACTTAATGTTAGTGCTTCCTGTATCCTTATATTTCAGCCTTTTTCTTTTCAGAATTTTTTTCTCTTGAGATTTACTTCAATATCCTCTCTTCTAAAAAACAGGCAGAGAAAGCTGTACATCAGAAAAAAGAACAGTCAAAGACTAAATGCCGCAAAGCTAGAAGACGCCACATGAATTTGGTAGCAGAGTTTAATCACAGGCAAAGAAAGAATGTTTGGCTGGAAACCCATATTTGGCATGCAAAGAGATTTCATATGGTAAAGAAATGGGGATACTGTTTAGGAAACAGCCCTACAGAGAAGAGCTACAGGGCTTGTTACCGAGCCATGACAAAGCACTGCCTTCTTCAGGTACCACATCTACGTGTTTTATTTGATATTTTGCCAAGGTGAAGTAATCAACTGCTTAGTTATAATGAGTATTTCTATCTCTTTGAAGTACTGTTGTGTCAGCTGTTAGTAAGACTGCTAAGTATGAAATGGATCATTTTATAATTGTAATTCAGGGTGGCAACTTTCAGAGAGAATAAGATTAACCTTTAAAGAAGTCTTGTGGTAACTATGACTGAAATACTACATTTTCAGTTTTCTCAAGAGCTAAGAGATTAAGTGAATCCTTATATCATCTACCTGAGCAGCTATTGAGGAGAGATAATTTGTTCTATGTCCTTTATGATCTGCTGGTTTGAGAGGCAGGTTGGCCCTCAAATGAGAAATGCCTCACCACTCTCCTACAACTATTAATTTTAAGTTAAAAAGAAACTCATCTCACTGTGGCAAATTTTAGAGAATGGAAAATTTCTATTTAAGTGTAAATTGTAAAGCCCCGTCTGGTTCTCTCTTACCAGGCTCACTTTAAAGAGTTATTCTCACTTTGACACTATCATATTGTTTCAGGACTTATCATATTATTGTTGCCTGGAGTTGAAGGGTAAAGAGAATGAGCTTCTGAAGCAACTTGCTCGAATATGTAGCACTGACACAGGTAAAATTTACATAGTTCAAAATAAAGATTCAGAGTAGCCTAAAGGATGACACATCCTTTTCCTTTTTTAGTAATGTATCAGTCTCAGTAGCAGTAACAGAGTTGATACTGAGCTGTGATTTTGGGTGAAAAACGTAATTAAGATGTCATAGTAGGACTAGACATTTCAGTGGCTTATTAATAAGCTAATTATGGTACAACATTAGCCACCCAGCAGCCAGACTGAATTTCAATTTTACTTTGTTTGTTAAACAACATATTATTTTGTTCTTCAATAAGTATCTTCTTTTTTAGGATTGACATTTCAAGAGGCTTGTTGTCTGTCTGGAAGATTCGAGGGTTCCCTGAACCTTTACAGAGCAGATCGCTATCCTGAGGATATGCTTGGTCCTGTTACATTTATTTGGAAACCCAGAGATGGGTCTGAAAACAGACAGTTGTGGATCTGGGTGCATCCAGCTCTCAAGCAGGTGCTTTTTCCTATGTAGTTGAACTCTTATTTCTGTATGTATTTTGCATTATTAATGTTGAAGAGCTCATCTGAAAAGTATGGAAGAACTAGGAATAATACATGACTTCAGGAATTAAAAGTTGGAAGACTATTTCCACTCTAACAATATTCGTGTTCTGCAACTTGTTTTTATAAAGCTTGTATGGAAATTATGTGCTGCTGAGGTGTTCAGTGTTTGAGCTTCTGGGAAATTTTGTAGTGTCACTTGCTTCAGGATGCGTGTGCAATATGATGTTCCTTCATTCACATCCTTTCCACTGGCACCCCCAACAGGCTAAGTTCGGTATCATCACAGATAATCATAATCTGATACTTAGCTATCAGCTTTAAAAAAAACAAAAATGAAAAAAAGTAAAATGTTGTGCACAGGCAATTTTTCTTATGTTAATTTGCAAGAGAACAAATTCTTAGCAACTTTCAATATTACTTTCAGCTTTTCTTAGCAAGCCCTTGACTTCAGCAGAATTAAATTTTATTCCTTGAAATCCATATAGGAAAATTAAATAATGGATATATAATTTTAAAAAGTGTACTTAAGGTTTGCACTGCACTGCATATCGTCCTAATCCAAACTTCATTCTTCTTAAGGACATACTGAGGGAGTTAAAAGCAATTTTTCAGTGTTCAGAGCCTGAAGAAATCTGTATTACTGAGCCTGTTACAACATCAATTCAGGAGGAAAAACAAGTGGAAGTTGTTACAAGCCTTGGTAATAAAAGAAAGAAGGAGGATAAAGAAGGAGAAAAAGCTGTGCCAGTGAAAAAAATAATTGGTGACGGCACTAGAGGTCCATTCCAGTCCTACTCTTGGATCGCACGGACTACTGGCATTGCAATCAGGTTTGTTCACAGTAGAGTCAGAAACTGTGGCCCATAACCACATAACATAGCTGCATTCTGGCTTAACAGTGGAAAATAATGTGTGTTGTACAATTGTACATTCACCTGAAACTTTCCTGTTTCAGTGACAGAAGCATGGAGATTCTCAGATACCGGCTGATTGGCCCATTATCACACTCTGTCCTTACAGAGACCCTGAAAGCAGCCTCTGTCCAAACAGTAAGGAAATTGGTTTTGAATGACTTTGGATGTTAGTGTAATCTTGGCACTGTTCTTAGAATGTGCAAGCTTGTTTTTTGCTAGAAAGACCCATAAATTATCTAGCCTTGCTTTTTGTAAAGGCTAACCTATGTATTACTCTGGTGGCTTCTCTGTATTGAGCCTCTTGACTAACGCTGATCTCAGGAAGAGCTCCCACCTGGATTTTAAGTGGGAGCAGGAAGAAAATAAAAACAGTGGTGCTGTTGAGCAGGCTGTTTAGTTTTTGCTGAGAGGTCTAGAATAATTCTTATTCTGTTTGACAAACCATAGACTCTGTTTCTCAAGCAATGAGCTAGAGCACCTAGAACTAGGGGGCAAGACATGTAAGGTACAGGAAACATACGTGTTTTCAATCAAATACACAGTTTCTCCAGGATTTCTCCACTTCTTGGCATATAGCATCACTGTGGTTCTAATCGTTTTTTTTTGTCTCTTGAAGCAAACATGAGGAGGCCATGAAATCTCTGTCTTTCTGTGAGAAATAATTAGTGATGGAATTGGGAACAATTGTGGATTGCTTTAATTATTTTTGGAACACAGCTTATTATTTTAAATTGAACAGCTTATTAAGGATTATTGTAAAGTATAGGACTACACTTCATCAGGAAAAAAATTATTTTGGTTTAAACTTGAAGAGGAAGAAAGTGACTATAGTGGTTAAGGCAAACTGAGAGTGAATTCACACTGATAGAAAATAATGAATAACCATTTGACATTAATTAGATGTGTTGTTTTCCAGGAGATGGCAGATTCAGAGACAGAGCTGAATAACTGGTGGGTAGAAAACTGCAAGGACTCTGAAAAAGTATCTCTTCATCAATGTCAAAGTGCTATCTTTGAGCTATTGGAAGGTATATGGGCACATGGGTGCTATGGGTGGAAGAGGGGGAAGCTTAAAATCTCATGGTCAAAACTGGCATGCTAATAAAGTTGACTTCAGTTTGGACATGCTTATTTTTTGCATGATCAAGAGAGTGATGCCTTTGAGAATGTGCTTAGGTACTTGCCAGGGCATGGCAAAGAATTGAAAAATGTTACTTTGGGGTATCTAAGGGAATTTAAATCCTCTGTGTAGTTCAAACTCTTAATAGATAAACTGAATCTTGTTTGTTATCTTCATGAACTTAGATTTGAGATTGCTGATGGGATATACAGTCTGAGGTATACTCTCAGTCTCTCCCAGCATACACTTCAAATTAAGACAGTAAGTTGTACAATACCTCCACAGTTAAAATGGTAGCCTCCAATCCAAAGTGAAATTATTATACTTTGTTTATATATGTTTATTTCTAAATTAACAGCTGTATATTTGGCTGAATTGTAAAGTATCATAAAGTTAACATCATCTCCTCACTTTCTAGCACTAAAGCAGGTAAGGTACTGGCTTTGGTAAATCTCACACTGTACTCAAGCTATCTATCCAATGTGAGGCAGTTAAGCAGAGATGAGGTAAAACTTTTACCAAACACTCTCTTGAAAACAAGTGTAAAACGAAGGTTGGTTGTTCTTTTAAATTTGTCAAATGCAAAGGATGAATTGAGTCTGTGACAGTGACCTCACTTCTATGCTAAATGTAAATGTGATTGCAAACCAAGTCTTGCACTGCTGTTGTTGAGTTTTTTTGTTACTGAACATTTAACATGCATTGGTGAGTTTTCAAAACATGTTATATAGAGTGTTCTGGATTGCTTCACTGGCTTACAGTGGTGTCACATCCCTGCAGGCAAAGCTGCACAAAATACTAATGCAGAAAAAGATCACAATTGGTGGTTTTATGGCACTCTTCGTCTGTGTGTTTTTAAAGGGATGAGCTCACCATCAGAAATGCCACCAGGTACAATACTTGGCCTCACTGTTGGAGATCCTCGAGTCAATTTGCCAAAAAAGAAAACAAAAGCCATGCCAGACTTTGAAAAATATCAAGGTAAAATCCCTTGCCTATATTATGAAGAGATTCAGTTTCTCTCTACACTTTTGTTTTCATTTACTGTCATCTTCTATGGATTCTCTTGCTGTTTTTCTCTAGGTTTTGGTTCAAAATATTTCCCATTTCCAGAGCCCCTGGCAGAACAGAAACAGCTTGAAAGTTGCATAGGTTTTAGAACAGCATTTGTGAGGGAGGGACATGCACCAAAGCTGGTCTTGTGCTCAGTGGAAGCCTCTGTCTGACCATACAGATGATCCAGGTTCGAATCCTGGCAAGGCCAACCAGGTGCTAAAAGCTCCATAGTAAATTTGTGTTTGGTGTTTAGTCTTCCTGATGCTGTTTATCTCTTCAAGAAGATATCTGCTGTTTCTGGTTTATAGGCCTACAATGTTGAAAGTCGCAATTCCACTGTGAAAAAATTACTACCTTTGCAAGATTAGTATTTCAGATGGCCACGATGCTGGCTATGATAGAAAATGAAAGATGCAAGCATAACTTCTGAAATTTTTATTTCATTGCTGTCTTACGCAATGTTTCAGTGCAAAATTCAAATTCAGATGGATGTGAATGTCCTTTAAAAATGTGCAAGAGTATGTTCAGTATACAGTGGGGTTTGTGTACAGTGTAGGCGTTCCCAATTAGGTTGACTGGACATAGGCTGCCTCAGCTAACAGGAGAAACATGATAGCCAGCTAGCAAGCAGTAGTAAATAGGAAAAGTTGAAAGTTCCAGGAACTTGAAAATACTGAATTTCCTTGGTGGTCTGTTTGCAAGACACTAGAATAATCTAGTCTTACATATCACTTAAGTCAGGTTGAACACCTACTTTAGTTACTGTCTTTTAGCTCTTTGCACAATTCTGCTATTTTCTTACATCCTCCTATTCTACCCACTGTATGGAGAACACCCTTTCTGTTAATTAGTTCTGCTCAGCTAACTTTCTCATCATTAGTGTTCCTGTTGGAAATGGTGCACCAGACATGACCTCTACTTTGGTTCCTTCCTGCTGAGAAGGTGAGCTATGTAGCACTTGTTTACAGACACTGGTTTGAGCTGGTAGAGGAGTTAGCAATTACAGAAAGTAATTTGGCGCCCTTCATTCTGCTTGTCATGTCTGTGAGGATATGTTCAAGAAGGCAAGATCAACAGAAGGCATCATTTTAAATGTCTCATAGTAGTTTCTCTCCTGCTACTGGAGCTGGTTTTCCCTCAGGAAGGATGGCCATGGTAAAGAGGTAATGGTGTAAGATAGGGAGTCAAGAGCACGTATGTGTTTTTTCCTTTGGCTGGATAGAAATGTCCATCTTCAAGATCGTTCTACCTGGAGTTATCCTTCACTTGCAAAATATCTTCCATACCACAAATACTCAGAAAAGCTGGTGTTGCTTTTTGGTTTCTTTCTGAGGCTTTTTTTTTTTCTTTTTTTCTCATCATGAACTTAAAACTGCTTCTGTCCTCTGTGACTTTTATTTAGGAGAAGGAGGAGGTCCTTGTTCAGCTAGCAAGGAAAGGTAAATGGCATGATACCTTCTAATTTAGGTTCTCCTAAATGACTTGCTGTTACACGCAACTGAAAAAGTTGAGTAGGCAGAAGGATGAAAGAAGACAGATGATACCACTGTCTTCCAGTAGAACTTGCCCAAAAAAAGACTTCACTAAGATCCGTAATTCCATTTCAGCACTATTTTCCCCCTTCTGAAAAGAAAACCCTTTTATGAGCCTTAAAATTACATCAGCTTTCTGAGCCTTGACTGTGTTGTAACCTTATTCAGATGTAGTAATATTGTGATCTGATCTCTATTAAAAAATGTTAATAGTAATTTATTTGCCTTAACCACATCTTGTTTATTGAGCAATAGAAGGGAACCATTGGTGTATTCCACACTTTTTCCCCTTTTTTGCTTCTTGGACATTCAAGTACTATTAGGATTAGTATTAGTAAGATTGAAAGAGCACTGTATATGTTAGCATACAGATTCCATATGTATTTTAGCCTCTCTAGTTCTTCAGTATTGTATAAAAGCCAACTGATTTTCTTAGATAAACTTTACTGATTTAAAGATGCATTGTTTGACAAATGAGTGAATAGTTTAGGTAAGTTATGGCCATCACCTTTGCTGAGGATTGTCATACATGCAGTCTGTGGAATGATACACATCTGTTCATGTTTCATTTTTTTCCAAAATGCTGTTCTGAGATATGCCTGTGTAGTTTTTCCCTGTGAGTAACACACTAACAAATCAAAGGTAATTTCAGTCTTTCCCAGTTACCTTATCTCTTCAATGCATAAGCTGTGTGTTATGAACATGGGCTGATTGGATTTAATTAGATCAACTGTCATTATTTCTTTAGGCTGGAGTCAAGACTCCCAGTAAGCAGTCAGCTCTCACATGACTGCAAATTAGTACTGTTCTTTTCTCCGGTTTAAAGTACACTTCTGACATTTTGATATGTTGTTACTGTCCTGTATGGGAGAAAACAAATTCCACTGCCTTAAAAAACACTCAGCGTGGAGTATGGTGAAACTTCTACATAATTAATGGATGAGATGCATAGCAGGATAATACGCCATGAAAGATATGTGAACTAAAGTTCCTTCTGCAGACACAGAGCCTGGGTCCATGCCTTTAAACACACCTCTTGCAGAGGTCTGGGCATCTGTCCCCAGTTGTCCTGGTACCAACCCTCCCTGCATACACAGGGCTCTCAGACTGCTCCCGGGCAGTGTTTATATTTTTCACCCTTTTTTTTTTTTTGTGAAAGAGAGGAAGGTACATTTTCAAATAGAACTCTTAGGCCTGTGTTCTAAGACTGATAATCAGCTATGCAAATCAGATCAATAGCTTGAAATGGAACAAAGCCTATATTGTCTAAGCACCAACCATTGACACCAGCAGAAGTAGCTTGTTGATGAGCTTCATGTTCTTAGTAATGCAACTTCCTATTTCCTATACTAGCCCAAACATCTTATTTCACTGTTATCAGCAACTTATTCATCAGTAAGGTTATTTCCCCAGAAATCTTAAAATGTGGACTGAAGAAAACAGGAGAGAGGTAAGAAGAACTGGTGTGAGGATTTGGGATTATGATTTGAATTATAGTATGCTTAGTAAAAAGAGTAAATTCTCCAAGTTCAGTGAGGATCAAAGAGAAAGAATGTACCAAGTTAGAGAAGAATATTTTAGGCTAATAAGGAGGATATTGGGTGGGTGGTGGTGATGAAAAGAGACTTTTTCCCCACTACAGAAAGACCTTTTAAGTCAAATATTTATGTCATTATAGAATATAGGAATTGCAAAGAACTCTGAGAGTATGACAAGGATAGGCTACCTGAACTGTGGTAATAGAAACAAGTGTTGAAGAAAGAAGTGTTTAAAAAAGCAGAGGAAGTTGCAGTGAATAATTTTCAGTTGAAGGAACTAGAACATGTTTAAATAATTTAACATAAAGAGATTCTGGTGTTCACAAATGCTTTCTGTACAGAAAATGGAAAAGGTACTTTCCTTACTTCATGCTTGTAATTGTGTGCCCTTCCCCCTTAGTTATGGGTAAGAGTCAGGAGGGAATTCCTTGCCACCACCACACACAGTTTTGTTGCTCTTTTCTCCTTTTGAAGCATTAATACTTGCTTTATCTCCAGACAGAATGTGCTTTGCCTGTAGGAGTGTTGAGCTCTCTTAGGTTCCTACTCAGTTTCCTATTCTTAATTTTTGGCCAGAGTAGGACTTCTTCTGCTTAATTGGCAAGGATTCCCTTTTTAATTTTATGGTTCTTCATCTGAAGGAGTGCCACCGTAATCTCATAATTTCTTTTGCATTTCTTCTCCTCATGTAAATCTAATTCATTAGCAAGAATGCATGGCAAGTATCAGTAACATCATCAAACTGTCACAAGTGCTGCTGTAGTTAATATTTCTTGCAAAGGATTTTGCACATTTTAGTAATGGGTGCATCTTAAAGACTATGGATTTTAAATAAATAGTTATTGCTGTTATGTTTGGCAGTACCTATTGCTAGGTACTGGTAGTACCACTGAATAATCCAAATCTTCTGTCTTTGAGTCTTTGTCTACATAACCTGGAAAAATTAGCAGAATCTTTTTAAAAAAGACTTAATTTAAAAAAACAAAACAAACTCTGACATGTTATGTTCCTTTACTATGTAAGATCTTGTGGATGATGAAATGAGGAGCAATCCCTCTAAGTTTTTAATCACAGAACTATTAATAGGTTCATTGTATTGGTTCTTGATAAGAATTATTTTAAGTAAAATGTGGATCAGCATTCACTACATACCATACTGTACATTGAAGGCTGTTAATCCTTAGATCACTAAAGGTAGGTACACATTTGCTTTGCTTAGATTGTAAAACTGAAGAAGAGGTAGGTTATTTAGTACTTCAACAGTCCATTTTAAAGCTACAAGTGTTGTTTATCTTCAGTAATGTACACAACTGTTGATTTGTGCAGACATAAGCAAGAATAGTCCCTTCCTTGAAGCACACAGCCTGAAAAGATCCAGAGTAGGAAACTAGTACTAAGTAAGTGTTGCATGCTAGTCATAGCCATACAAATGTTTCCTGTATGTTAATTTCTTAAAGATAACTCTCGCTTTTCTTACAAGTTTACTTAGGCAGACTTATTTCAGGCTTTGTAATGTTGCTCTTTCTGATTTTCACCAAATCTGTTGAGCTTCACACTCTGCCAGGAAGGCCAGATTCCAGAATATTAAAGGTGGTATGTAAAGATCTAATTTACATTGCCAACAATCATGTCTTTTGTTAAGAAGAAATGCTGGTGAGAAAGTACCAGGTTAGTCTTTGTAACACTAACAGTTCATTTCATATTTTGTATTTGGAAAAACATGTGATAGTAAGATATTCCAGAAGCAGTGATGCTTGTTGAGCTTTTCAGAGGCTTTTCTTGGTTGTCTGCTCATTATACTTACGATACAGAAGTGACTTTGGTAATTTGGTATGTAAACCACAAAAAGCGTTTGAATTTTGTTTAAAGGTTCTTCTCTTTTGTAGATAATGATAAAGTTAGGCAGCTGTACCTGAAGGGTGTACCTGTAGACTGTGCTCACAGCTTTATCTGGGACCACGACATCTGTAAGAACGTCACTGAAAATAAAATCTCAGAGCAGGTAACTAAGTAGGTGGCTTGCCGTGGAGGAAATGGCTAGTGGTTCATAGAGTCATAGAAAGAGACTCTTGAAATTTGTATAAATCTAAGATTAATCAATATCTTCCTTAATGTCATAGTGTCCAGCTGCTGACTTTTTGGTTTTTTGTAGCCTTTGCATAATGTTCTTTGCACAGCCGTTGATCTATGATTCAATTAAAAGAAAGCTTTATTGGATTGTCTACAGGACTATAGCTGTAGGTTTATTTAACAGAAGGGTTTGGAATTGGATTTTCATACATCACCTTGACTCGTGCAGCAGAAAAGAGTGACAGAGGAAGGCTCTGGCCTTTAGCTGTAGTCAGGATGATTCTTCTGCTGAAAGAACTGTGGAAGTCTAAAGGAAAGAAATCCTGTGTTTCTCAACTGCAGCACACTTTGCCGTGGGTTTGCTGGGCAATAACCTGTGATTTGTAGAGAACTCAAATTTGCTGTTGCGGGTTTGAAATCTCCTATCTTGACATTTTCATTGACAATGGAGGGCAGCCCATAAAATGCATGGATAAAAAGGTGATTTACTCCCAAGAGGTGATAAACTTTTGGCATCATTTTAATCAGAAAGTAAACATTCGCGTGGCAGAAACATCTTTCTGAATATTCTTTTTCTGAAAATTAATTTTGTGCTCTTTCAAACTGTCTGACATAGTGTAAAAAAAGCAGAGTACTTAGAAAATATTACACTAGCACATGACAGTTACCAGCACAATCTTTATATATGACAGTGTTCTTTATGCTGTCATGAAATTTAATGTTTGCCTGATAAAACAGAGGGAGTCTGGTGGTCTATTTCTTTTCATAAATGTGTTCTTAATGTGGTACAGTGGAATATAACAACTGGTGATTGACAAATCTTGGTGCCAGCATGCTTTATGTGAAACTGTTTGATGCCCAAATCTTCTTCCCATCTCCTGGGACATTGTTCAGATTTGCTCCATGTATTTACAGACTGAAAGCACCTGTTCAATCTAGTCTTGTGCACAAGTCTATAAATACAAAGTTCTAAAACTTGTTTTTCCTCCTTCATTTATGTTGTGCCTTGTACCTGCTCTTTATCAAGGACTATGGAAGTAAGAAGGGGAGAAAAAGGATGCTTAATATTATTTTCTAAAATAATTTTTCATGCCTTGATGAAATTCTGTTCAAATATACAGTGTATTACTACTATATTTTTCCTAGCTGTAAACTCACCTTCTCTCTGTATCTTGGAAGGGTATCTGGAAGAGGGAAGAAGAATAGTTATTAACTTATGGGAAATGTCTCCTCCTTCTCAGGATTTAAACCATATGAGAGCTCAGTTACTGGTACCTGGATCACACCTTGATTTGGGTCCTTGTGAATCTAAGATTCCCATACTGTTGGTGCAGCAGCCAGGGAAAATGGCTGGAGAAGATCGACCAGGATGGGGGAGTGGCTGGGATCTCTATCTCCCAAAGGGCTGGGGCATGGCCTTCTGGATTCCTTTTGTAAGTGACTTCAATGGCAAATTTCAAGTAAATTTAATAATGTATATAATTTAAATTAATCGATTTTAGAGAGTGTACTTCACATTGTATAACCAATTCCCAATTACACGATCAAAATTTCACTTTAAAAAACGGCGTATGAACCGATTCATGACAGAAGCTTGGCCTTGAAACTTAAACAGTAGCTTTCCATGTCTTCTGTTGGGTACAACTATGCCCACATGGCAGTCTAAAAGCAGCAAATCAGTGGAGAGTCAGGAGAGAAAGCTGAAGCTATACCTCTCTGGTTTTGTGTTTCTATCAGCATTTGCCTCTAAAGAGAAATCATTTGGTGCCTGCTGCTAATCAATTTCCTGCTTGGCTATCTACACCTCTGTCACCAATCTGATTTGGGAGAGAGCTTGAAACAAAGTTTGAGTTAAGCTTGGATACTCCTTTGGTGCTGTTAGAAGCATCCTGCTTTGAGTGTTTAGGTGGCTGTTTTAATATCTTTCTGCAGTGAAAGTTGTGCTTTTGAATGTGCAGGGGATTTAGTTGCAGTGATGCCTGTTGTATGGTTAAAATACATTGGGAGTGGCTCTCGAAGTAATATAACATTCCTGGCAATGTACAAGGTCAGAACCTGTGAAATTCTCTTCAGTTTTGTTGATAGTTTTGCAGAATTAAATTTAAAGAGCATGACTAACTTTTTTGTTGAAATTAGGATCTAGAACTGTAGAAACCATGCTTAAGTTTATTTTTTAAAGCTTAAGTGTTAGACTTTCAATTTTATAAGGAAGTACCCTCTGGGCATTAATGTTTTTGTTTCAGCTAGGAACCCAGAATCAGTTCAAACATTGCTTTTTGGGCATTTGGTTTTTATAACAGATATTTCGAGGTGTACGAGTCGGTGGCTTGCAAGAGGCATTAAAGCATTCTGAATACCAAAGAACACCTCACACTCCAAATGATTTCCCAGACTGCCAGGCAGGAATGCAGTTTGCCAAAGAACTGGAAACCAGTCTTCTTGAAAAATTCAAACGGTAACATTAACTTAAAAATTGATGGTAAAAGTGACAAAAAAGAGTACTGCTTAAAATATTCCCTTAATTATCTGTTGTTGTGTTCATTTAGACTTGGACTTTCTGAGATCTTTCACTAGTGTTTTAAATCCTAGTATTATAAAAAAGAAAGGAATCCTAGATATATTTAACTCTGCTAAATAGGGCATATAAATTAAACCCTTCTATTCCCAGAGACATGCTGTAACAAGGCTGCATAGCAGTAAAATAAACAAAACTATTTTGAGATTCCTAAGCAGCAAATGGGGGAGGAGGTAAGAGAATGCAAAGGAGTATGTCAAAGTATGTACCAAGTGTTAAAGAATAAAGTAAATTAAGAGGTACATTTCAGTGTCTAATTTTAAATATCAGGTATTCTGAAGTTTGCCTTCATTTTTACTGCAACAAACAGAACTCTTAACCATAAGTTTGGAGTAGCTAGAAGTGTCCTCTGCACCAACTGATGTTGGTTCCCCTTCCAGGTAGGAGGGGAAAGTAGAAGTTAAGAGGAAAAAGTGGTGGTGTCAGTCACAGCAGGTAGATGTTTTCAGCATGGCTGAAAGGATATAGTTGACAAAAGTACAGCAGCGTTTTCTAGACTGTAATTTTAAAATTCTTGTTCAACGAGATTGGAAGGTTAACTGTGCATTCCCTTTCTGTTTTAAATACTTGATTTTGAAAATATTCTTACCTGCTTACTTGATTTATCATTTAGACGTCCACCTGCAAAAAGGGCAAATTATGTCAAGCTGGGCACTCTGTCTCCTTTCATCTGTCCTTGGGGGCAGCTGACAAAGAACTGGGAAGGAAGAATGAAAGCTTCAGGAGGATTTTTGTGTCCTTCTTCCCCACACCCTGAGTGCTGCACAACTGAAGGGCAGACCCTTTGTGACCCCAAAGCAGAAGTGGTCAGAGAAGCTTCCTGTGAAACTGGTGAGGTGGAGGAGACCATGGAAATAACAAGTTCTGAAGGTGCGCTAAAGACAGAGGATGTTACAAGCACCCAAGATTTTGGTGAGAGAGATGAAACTAAGACAAGTGACTTTATTGTTCTCAGGTATGTCAAAATGATGCACACATTTTATTTCTTTATTGGTATTTATTGAATTGGAGAAAGGAAGAGCTCAGCCTTAATTATCAAGATGAGAGAATTATTTGATCCAAATACAGTGAGATTAAATGGTTTTGTCATGAATCAGAATCTGCTGTTGAGTGGAAGTCCTTCTGCTTTTCTCCAACAAACTTGGTGACTACATAAAGAAAACTCCTTAAATTATCTTAAATTTAACACTCTGGAGTTTACTGTGTTGTTAGAGTTGGCATATTCTGTCTGCTTCAAGGTCAATGGAGCTTTTAGAGGCTCATATTTGTGACTTTAAGACTGTTGCTGTGAAAATGATCTTGCATTTGCTTCTCTTACACATCACCACAGGTGGTTTTTGCACTCCTTAACAAGGTCTCTAAAAACCAGAGAATCCCCTGCATTCCAGTGCAACACATGAGGGCAGCAACAGTATTGGAAAGTGCCTGAACACAGGTCTTTCATTTTTGTGTGGTTACCAGGGGAAGAAAACATTCAAAGTTCTGGACTGCATTAGTGTCACTGGAGATTTTAGAGTGTTTGTGGTTTTAACAAGCTTTGGGGGTTTTAACAAGTAATGCCTCCTTCCTTCAGAAGAAGACTCATGAATTCCACTCACCAATGTTCCTTTTAGGCTGAGTGATACAAGTACCAGCTTGGAAGGTTACAGAAAGCCCCAGGGCTTTTTCTAATTGTGCTCTTGCAACTGTGTGAGGTGCTGGGTTTCTGTTGTACTGCTTGTTAATAACTATCTGTGATGTTTATTTTTGAAAATTTTTAATAGGAGTGAGAAACTACTAATGCAGTTATCAGCCTGGTGTTATCCCACTGCTGGGAAAGATCGGCGAATCCGCCTTATTTCTCGCCTAGGACAGAAGGAAATGACGGAAGATGTTTTTTTGCCAATCTTGATAAGCTACCCAAGGGCTCTTGTCTGGGTCAACTTGTCGCTCTTGAGAAAGGGGAACCCTGAATTACACGCCATGATTTGCATCCCAACAGAAGATGACTTGCTGCATCTAAGCAAAGACAAACTCTTCTGTGGTCCACAAGAACCCAAACATCGTGACATATTCAAGGACAAGGTGCAGAAGCAAAAAGAGGAGAAGAAGAAGAAGAAAAAGGATAACGTGAAGTCTCTAGAGAGTGACCCTGCAGGCATTCCAGATGAAGAAGCAACTGAGGACCATGAAGACCTCATTTTTGGTCTTTGGTCAGATGCTCTCCCAGATGTTACTTCCCACTGCTCCAGGACTGTCTTGGGGTATGTCACTCGAGGGGATTTTTCATTGGCTGCAGGCTGTGGAGAAGCACTGGGTTTTGTTAGCTTGACTGGGTTAATTTATATGTTACACAACCAGCCAGCAGATAAAAAAGGGCTTGTTTTGATAAGGACTCCAGCATCTTTACAGTACAGATTTGCAAGACTTAACATTGAGGTTTAAGTATCATTGCAGTGCAGCAGCATGCAAAAAATACCAAAGAATCCTGTTTTGTATTGTGGCCTTCCTAATTTGTCTCAAATTTGAGGTTATTCTGAGCCCAAACAGCTCTAAGATTATGAAATAATTAAAAAGCTTTTTAGCATTATTCAAGAAAATAACTAATGCATAAACAAACTAGAATTACTTTTGATGTCTGCGTTGCTAAGGATTTCTAACATCTTTATCTCTAAAGAAGAGTATTCTTCATTTTTTCTCCTCAAAGCAGTGGATGCTATAACAATGTACAGGCAATCATCATTTTCATTTTAGAAGTCTTTGCTCAGATGGACTGTAACTTTACAGTGCACTTTCACGTGTAACTGCATGCAGTCTGATCCAGTGTATATAGCAAGTGGCTTTCTTGATTCCTCATATCTGAATACATGTGGCTGCAGTGAAACAGAGCTGTGTAGAGAAACCTGGTGCAGAAAGCTGAATGCTTAAATGAAATGCAAATACAATATAGAACAGCTATGTAATTTTAAATTACAGCAACAGGAGCTCTTAAACTGGAAAGCATATCAGTCTGTCTCCCTAGTCTGAAAGGTAGTAAGCCTTTCAGATGCAAATTGCTAGTGGTGGGTCAGCATACATTTTCTGTTAATAATAGGGGATATTTTTGTTCCTCAAAACATGAATTTATTTTTGTATGCAATGTGCTAGAATTGAAGGTTTCTTCATGTTACCCTGTGGTTCATGAGTATTGTTCAAACAATCATAAAACTTGTAAAATATGCTGGGGGGTAAAGGGAGAAAGGTGTTTGATTGGGGCAGTGTGGGTAGGTTGGTTGTGTTTGGTATTTTGTTGGGGTTTTTTTTAACAATAGCCTTAAGCATCTAGACATTCCTGAGTTCAGGAACTTGAGAAGGCATTTACAGTAGTATGCTGTAGTTTAGAAGCAGCATGATACAAATATATGCCAGTTGGTAAAATTACCCTGAAATGATCATGTACAAATAAAAATGTAATGTATCCTTGACTAATGTAGTCTTGACTAAGATTGATTCTTAGAGAAATTAAACCTGGATCAGTTAATGACTTTCTCTTTCTTGATGTCAGTGTTCAACTTAATTTCCTCTTTCACTGTTTTGTTTGAAAGTCTTAGGCTGGAGTTGTTGGAGGAAAGATTTAGTGGGCCTTACCCCCAAAATTATTAAAATTTAGGACCATTTAAATATGGCACACACATGGGGAATGAGGAAGAACATCTGAGTGCAAGGGAAGTGGGGCTGGGGTTTTTTTTTAGTCTTTAGAAGATGGATTGTAGAATGTGCACCAGCAGTGGGGGTTGTGGTGGCATGTGAGAAAGAAAGATGCAGTTTCCAGCACAGCTTGGATTGCAGCTCCCTGAGAAATCATACTGAATGGCTCCTCACTGCTCACCTTTGATGCACCTGATAAAGCAATCATGGTCCCAGAAAGGTCCTGGGAAGCATCTGCAGGAAAGCCAGCAGATGGCCCCAGAGGAAAGAGCTCGGGGCTGGCAGGGCTGGAATTCACACGCTCCTGGCGTGTGACTGTGAGTGCTGCAGCCTGTAGGCATGTGTGAATAAGGAGCCCCTTAAACTTTACAGCCTGGCTGCTCTGATCAAGTTCTCTCGTGGTAATAATTCTGGATTTAATGAACCTTTTGAATTGTAAGCCCGATTGAAATATTTCTGGGATCACAGTTTCCAGAGCTGTGCTTCATGGGAGGAAAGGAGGGGAGGTGATGTTTATATGGTTTTTTCCCTTGTCACCTCCCTCATCTTCTTAATAGATGCATATTTTCTTGCCTCAATAGACCTGGCTTCTATGTGAGAAAGAAAGAGAAGCCCCCACCCAAGCTATCATTTTTTTCTTTTCTGCTTGTAGATCTTTTGTTCACTGAGTCTTTCCCAGGTTTTTATTTTTTTAAAAAAACATCTGGAGTCCTTCCTTTTTTTTCTTCCTATTGGTAATTTCTGCCAGGTTTTCATTTTGACACTTCCTGTTACTTTTCTTTGATTTCCATTCTCTTATTTTTGATTTATGATCCTTGTCTCTGGTGAGCCAATGAACAGAAACTGGAACCCAAGTGCATCCTGTTCTGTATATCATGTAATATTGTTACACAGTTGTTTTCCTTTAAGTCCATGATTTATGCCTTAAGACTTCACTCCTTGTAAAATACACTGCAAACCAGATAAGTTAAAAATGCTCAAAACTCTCAGCCAAAGTTTGTCAGAGAAGTACTTTGACTTTATGTAGCTGCAAGGAAATTTTTATCTGTGGTTGCGATTTCCAGATTCCGGGTGTCTCAAGGGTGATTTAGTCATAAAAACCATGTCAACACCGGATAATCAAACTGTGGATAATTAAACCTGTGTTATCTGTGCATCAGCTGTACAGTATGTCTGTGCTCATCATGTTGAATCAGGTGTAGTTTACAGCACACATCTGCTCTTACTGCAGTTGCTACACGTTGGTTAACTACCCCAGAGCATCTGGATCAGCTCCTGTGGGCTGTGATACATGAGCATTTTTGGGAACCTAGGAAGCTCTGGCCTAGTGAGAGCAGCTCTCACAAGCTCTCCGGCTCCCATGCTATCCTCCAGATAACTTTCTCAAAATGGATGCCAGCACAAACTCTTAGCTCTCGTTCTGTGCTTGGCAAGAGCTTTTGGAAGCTAAAATGAAGCACAGAAGGCAATTTTGGCATTCTCTGTAGCATGGTGAGGAGCTTGAATGGTAGCACACTGCTCCTGTCGCTCTTTCTGTGGCTCCCTCAGAGCAGCTGTGTAAATGCTGCAGTTGACTCACCTGGTGAAGGGGCTTTTCCCAGGCTGAACCATGACTTCCATGGCAGTTGCTGGCTCTGTTGGCAGGCCCAGTGACTATTGGACCTACCAAGCTGAGGGGCTCCAAGATATGCATTCTTTACCATCGCAAATCCAGAAGATGAGGTTGCAGGGAAGGGTGGTGATTACTCTGTGGGATGAAGTGAGGTGGGACTGGGGCCAGATTGTTGTGTGTTTGTTAAAGATGTTCAGGGCAATCTGTTTAGCAGCCTGTAGGTAATGGAAGGAGTTACCTGGCAGAAATGCAGTTTGGGTTGTTGAAACAGATCTGGGAAAATAATTGACAGGATGTCAGACCGCTCGATGGAGATAGAAGCCTTGGGGGATCATGGCATATGCAGACAAAGAGTTGTCAGCTGCAGCGTGACAGTTTTCTTTCAGTGCTCTAAATCTGGAAGAGCCAGATATGTCAAACCTGATCCATTCCCATGTCCATGAGAGGTAGGTAGTAGGAACAGAGCTTGGGGGAAGTAAACTACCACAGGCAGATTTCTGAAGCACTAAGACTGAGAAAAGCAGAAAAGCAATAACATTGCTCTATTTTCCAAGAATACAACATACAGAAAACCCCAACCCAAAATCTCAATGTTTCTAAATGATATTCCCAGAGGTCAGCAATGTAAACACCACCCACAATTTACCTCTTGCAAATTCAACTCAGCTGTACTACAGTTCTTTGCAAACACTGGTCTCATCAAATCCTTACAAGAGCAAGTAAAATTGTATGGAATAATGAGAACTCGGAAAGGCTAGAGGATATGGACTGAAACCATTTTGTGGCAGCTTTGAAACAGCCAGCTTGACACTGGATAAAATAATGAGTTCAAGGTAGTTTGCAAAGTAGGTGGACTGGCAAAAGACAAAACACAGCTTTTATTATTGCATTGGGTCTCTTCTTAAGGAAATTCAGTTTCTTCTACAGTAGAAATGTGCCTGCACAGAATGATTTTTTTTTAAACATTTTTTTTAGACACTCCAAGATGCGCGTAACATCTACCAGCAGCAGCTTGTTTGATACATTCTAGTTGTCTTTTCGTCATGGGCTTTCAGCAGTGCTGCTATTCTGACAGCTAAGTCCAATTCTTAAAAAATAAAATCAAAAAGACATTCAGGACACAGTGAGAGTAAAGCTGAGAATGAAAAAGCAGTCTGAAGGAAGAGAGTGACTCAAATTTCATGATCCAAATATGTGAGGATTTTCTGCAGCTTTCTGGAAAGGATGGTTCAATTCAGTATTTCATCTCATCTCAAGACCAAATAAATAACCAGGATGATAAAGCTGTTTCAGCTCAGTCCTTCTCTCAGCATCCTGTTCTTAGCCCAGAACCTCTTTTCTAAAAAAAAAGACCAAAATGGTTGTGATGGATGGGAGAGCTCAAGCACCTGCAGATCCATGTGTCCATCAAAGCTCTCTCACACATCACTTCTCTTCTGGATTTGCTCTCTTTTTTCATATTAGGTAATATTAAAGGCTTTTTATTTTTTTTTGGTCTTTAACAAAAGGATGAAATAAAAACAAACTTGGACAGGCAAAACCTGAGTTATCTAGAGCTTTATTACTCAGAAATTACTTTAGATGCCACCTCAGGAATAAGCCCCCTCCTCCCCACTAGAGACACCCCAGTTGTTTTACCTGTGGCTCTAGTGATGAACCCTGTGTGTCTACAGTTGTAATTATTTATAAATACCATACAAATACTTCTAAAAATCTTACCTGGGTTGTATCAGGTGTCATCCAAGAAAGCTTCAACCCAGAGGCAAAGCCAATTGCTCAGAATGAGTTGGGTTGGGTGGGAAAGAGGGATCATACACATCAAAGTCTGTTACTGTTCCTTAGCACTGAAAAAAGTCCAGAGTGCATGCACAGAAAAACAAACTGTAAATCTGAAATTAAAAATATACTTTTCAGATGGGCAGCTGCTTAATGCAGTGATTTTTGATTTTTTATTAAGAGGCATGTGGAAGTAGTTTTGGTACAGAGCAGCAGGTATTAAAGGGTTAACAATAGATAACGTTCCTGTAGAACAGCATGTCTTACAGAAATCAATTGCATCCAGGTTTTCTGAATATTTTTGCAATGCAATAATTCTTTTAAATTAGTTGGCAAATACATGAAGGGGGTTCCAAATGAAGGCACAAAAATTTATGAAATTGGTTGAGAACTGTAACCAGTTGTTTTTGTTTTTTCAGAGAGAAGCAGATGAAAATGAGCATTAGTACATAGTAGTCTGAGGAATGTCTTAAGAATTAATTGTAGTTTCCCTTAGTCTTTGTAGGGCTTTTGCTGAGCTACTGTATTTTGAGGCATTGATTATTTGTATTCATTTGAGTTAATTATTAAAAAAAATAGCTGTAGTTTCTGTTGGTGTCTTTAAGAACTTACTTTTATGCCAATAGGCAGCACACAATGGCCCAACTTCTAAAATGGCAACCTCAAAACAAGAGATTTCTGTATCCCCTGAAGTCTCCCCACACCTGATGCTGGGACAGAGGAGGTTTATGGGGTGTTACGGGTGTCCAGCAGCAGCCAGTGGGACACACACTGGAGCCTCAGAAAACATCCTCAGTAGAAGTTCCTCGTGGAGCAGTGTGACAGCACCCTCTGTCAAAAGCTGTGGAAGCCAGTCCTTCCCATGCAAAGCTCTGGAGTCCTTTGATGTTGGAGAAGGAAGGGTAAGTCTAATAAATAGCTCAGAGATCCTGATCCTGCCATTCTGTGTTAATTCAGGGGAGAAAACACCAAACTAAAAAAAATTTCCTTTTTTAGGTTAGTAGACACGTAGAAGATTAGTTTTATTTCTTTTTGGATTATGCAAAAAAAGCAGAAATATCCAGAAAACAGCATTTCCTTCTTTGCCTGAAGGCCTGTTTGTGGCGTCATAGGCAACCAACCCCTTTTTTGTGGTACAACACGCTGGTGTAAAGTCAGAGCTCACCGATGTTACAAGATGTTTTTGAGCAAGTTTGCACATGGGCAAATACATGACACACAAGGTAAGAGGCTTCCTAATGAACAGACATTTAAATCTCTGCTTCCCTTGGAGCAAATAATTTGTTTTTGATTGCCTGAGAAGCAGAGGAGGCTTCACACATCTTTAAAACCACAGAAACATAGAGTGGTTTGGGTTGGAAGGGTCCTTAAGGATTGCCTAGTGCCAACCCCCCTGCCATGGGCAAGGACACCTCCCACTAGACCAGGTTGCTCAAAGCCCCATCCAGCCTGGGTCCCGTCATGAGCTCGTACTCCGTGTCCTCGCCGTTTGGTGTGGAAGGGTTCATTGTTTGACAGCTTTCCTGTAGCGGTGTAGTAAAGACCACAGAAGAGGCAATGGCTATGTCTGTGCTGTATCTGTCTTTTAAATTCTGCTTTGATCTTATTCTGAGTAAATCTTGGCCTTTGTTTTGAAACACTTAATTTTTATTCAGATTTCCTTCCATAAAAGACCATCAAAAGCTGAAAGATTACTATCCCACAAGGTGGGGGGGGGGGGGATGCTGTTAGTTTGGCCAAACAGCTATCACAAATATGTAGGAAATACAACATAAATTCATTTTTCTCCAAATGTTTTCTGCAGTCAGGATCCCAGGCTATTAGATTAACTCCAGGGACTATAAAGACAATAACTTGAACTACAAGTCCCAGGACAGTAGCCAGGTTTCATGTGGTCTTCAGGGATGGGAGAAAAACCCCCACCAAAAATAATAACTTCCTTTCACCATTGAAAATAGTGAATTCCACATGTCAGCTGGATTTCAGAGTCTATTAAGCAGTAAGAGAGGTCACCTCTTCTATCTGCAAGGTCATGAAATTGATGACCATTAAAACTTGATTCTTATCCAAATCCATTTGTAAAATTAATTTGCATATTTTCAAGAACATAAATTACTCCATAGGGACCTAGACTTGGAGAAAAACCATACATTTCCTCCTTTTCAGTCCTCAAAACGCTAAGACCACTGAGTATTGAAAAATACTAAAAGCTTCAGCCAATCTCCTGAATGAAGCTTGAGCCTCCTTCTCTAACAGGAGCTAAACAGGGTTTCTGACCTCAGAGACAGGATATACCTTTATTCCATAACATGAAATTGTAGAAAACCCTTAAAAGATTGTCCTTTGAACTTTGATTTCTGTTATTAAAATTTCCTTTGGTATAACACCTGTCTTCTTTCACAGACTGCTGCAGGCATCGTTCTATTAATTGAGCCTTCTGCTGTATGTACTTTCATTTTTTGTCATGGTAAATTTTTTTCAAGTGGAAAATACTATGGGAGAGAATGAAAAGCTTTCACAATGAAAATACTTTTTCTAAGCTTTTAGAAATCTAGGTATTTTTTCCCGAATATGAAGCAATATCTCTTACAGGAGACTTCATAGGGTATGGGTTTTCCAATAAATTAAAATATTCATTAAAATAAAAAATACAAATATTTTTAATAAGTTTTCTGTTTCCACTTTCAATCCCTGAAATTCACTTGGATAAACTGGCAGAGCATTTCTCTTCCCCAAGTCTCTTTTTTGTTCCAGCATTCACTCAGAATTTATTCCTTTCCTCTAAAGAATAAAACCATCAGTCTTTATATTCTGCCACTTCAAATTCAAGCTGAATGCTGAATAGAAAAAAAATAGTGATTGGCAGAGCTTGGAGAGGGAGCCAGGAGTGCCAGCTCATCCAGCAGAAAATTTCATGTGAAACAATTCCTAGTCCAAGGAAACCAGACCAAAACTCTCGCTTTAACATCCATCATTGACAGAAACAAAAGCTGTCGTGTTTCTGAGTGTGTTCCAACTTAATGAAGGGACAAGGAAAAAAAGAGGAACCCCCAGCTGTGACAGCACATATGAACAACATCTCTTCACGAGGGAAATAAAGCACCAAATTAAAATTTATGACTTCCCAGTAGCATTACATACCCTGGGAACAGTGAATGTTTTGTTCCTTCCCAAAATGACAAGTGTTAAGATCATAAAATCAAACTCAACTGGAGTAGCAAACTGATTCTAGACTATCTAGTTCTTGCAGGCTATGTCATGCCGAGTGGAGTTGATGGTTGGTTGCCTAGGGTAGCAAAATATTAGGAATAACAGTATTTAGTGGCTGTTCCTTATGAGCGTGCCTCCAAGAGGGGAGGAGGTGTGTTCATGTGTTACTGTGCTTAGCACAGCAGAAACCCTAGAACTGAGTCAGTCCTGAATGTTGCCTTTCTAGCCAACTTTCCAACAGCAATGAACTAATAGCATTTCCAAAGGTTAACATTTCTGTAACTTTGCCAAATGGTAGGGTCATGCCCTGTTTTTCTGCTTAATACAACTTGCTTCCCTCATTTTTTTCTCATGACCTTTTCCCCACTATTTGCCACCATCCATTTTGGCCCTTTCCCATATTGCTACAGACCTCTAACATACTCCAATATTTGTGTTTTGCTCTGTCTGCAAGGAAGGGCTGCAGAGCTGCTGTAGCAGCAACGACTCTGCCTAAGCTGTAGCTGCTAACCATGCAACAAACAAGGCAGGTCTGAAACTCCTTCTTAACAATGTGTTTCACAAGGATGGTGTTTTCATCTTTTCCCCTTGGATGTTATATGCTATTCCTGATACAGCTGATGCGATGTCTCAGAGGCCCTAAAGAGATTTTGGCTTCTGTGCCCCTGTGCCATCTCCTGTCGCAATAAACCTGTTCAGTAGCACAAAATGCACTGAGGACAGATAGGTATTTACTACCTAGAGATGCCACTCTTAACCAACAAAAGTAAGAGGCACAAATAAGAGATGATCCCTGTGCAAAAATGTCATTCTTCTGTGGAGGTCCCTGAAGAGATGGCCAATATTCACTGTACCCTTGTGTGGTTTATTGGGCTCTATTATTCCCTAGTTCTCAAAGAAATCGATCTTCAGAACGAAATCCACTGTGACCACATTCTCTAGTTAGATGTCCAACTTGCTTGCATTTTTGGAGCAAGGTGCATTTTTTGTAGCCCAACAGTCTCTGCAGGTGGCACAGCAGAAGAACTCACACAGTGAGCAGGGGACAGCCTACAAGCTTTGTCCAAACTCTCGCCTGCAGCCAGCAAACACCTAAACATGCAGGGCTGAGGCTTACAGGGGAGACCTCTACTAACAATTTCATCATGGCAAGAGCTCACCGTGGGCATGAGATTTGTTCTCTTCAGAACCTTGGCTTTCTCAGACTGTTTATTTCTCAAGACCACAGTCCTGCATGTGGTGTTTGCTGCACAGAAATGTACCAGCTGCAGGTTTAATGAGTGCCTGAGACAGTAATGCCCGATCTCACATGCTCCTTAGGTGTAACCACCCAATTAACAACAAAGGTTTCCTCCAGGACCTGGCCCTGTGTTGCATTCCATGGACATACTTCCATAGCAAATGTCCCTGCCTGAAACTGCCTTCTGCTTGAAGTCCTGCTTTGGACTGGGGGGGAAGGCAGGGAAAAGGTCTGAGTACTTTTTTAAGGAGGAGAAGGGTTTTTTTCTCCACTTCTTGCTCATGCAGTAATGGCTGAACTTTGCTTCCTTTCTTCTTGTGAATGAAATGTTTCAAAGTACACAAAACCACCCAGTTGCAGGCAACTGAAACACTGGGAAATCTGGAATCAGGAGGTGGCAGTTTTTCAGGTTAGGGACTGAAAGTGAGGTTTCAACCAAAGCCTTTTCACCATGTCAGCCTCTGTTCTCATCCTATGTTTGAACGTAAATCATTGCCTAAATAAGTTGCATGAAGCTGACATGAAGTGAAGTAACAGGAGAAGGATATGCTGGCAAAGAAAAGGGTATTTTGGATATCCCAGCAGTGCGGTGGTCCCCAGAAAATGCAGGAGAGGCAAAGGAATTGTACAGCGTGATCATCCTTAGGTGCTAATGGATGGTGGGATCAAAAGGAGAAACAAACAGAAAGGCTAAATGTGCTGGGTGCGGGTGTGATGGGGGGACTGGCACAGCTGGCAGAGCATGTGCCTCTGAGACCAGGGGAATGTGTCAGAGGAAGGGCGTCCCTGCCCAGCTCCTCCCGGGGCCATCCCAGCTGACCTGCTGGCCCCAATCCCACTTGGTGGTGCTCACAGCCTGGCTCCCCTTCCCCCCAGTGCACATCAGCTTCTCACCAGGGAAAACAATTTTTCGGTTGCTTTTCAAACTCAGACTTGGGACTTGTATTTTAGCTTGAAGATAAACATTTTGAAAGCTGTCTTCTTACTCACAGTGCCTGCACAAGTTGTTTTTAATTATCTTAGGAAAGCTTTCCTTGCCCAGGCCAATTTGTTCACTGTTTGTCTTGAGAAGCTGGCCTATAAACCAGCTTTTAGGGATTTAGTGTATAACATTATCAAGAAAGCAATCTTTGAAAAAAACCGAAATCACTTACAACAACCCTTTTTTCTTCTTTGCAAATGGCTTCATAGAAGCCAAATTATCACAGCTGACCACCCAAACCTTCTGGAAAATGCTTACTCCAAATGAAAATGTTTAAGTTTAGTCATGTTTTAATCCTAAAATGTTTTAAGTGATGATTTAGGCTAGAAAAAGAAAGTTCTTCCTGTACGGGAGACGCAAGACTTCTTGATTTTTCAGAATTATATATTTTGGAGTCAGCAAAGCATGATAAATGCAGGGACATACAAGTCCTGCTCTTTGATAGATTTATGTTGTTTTATGCACACACACGCACACACACGTGAATGTAGATTTATTTAAAGAAAGCAAGCAATGGGCAGAGAGAAGAGCAGTGATTATTCAGCCTCCAAGTTTTATTACTGTTTTTTTCTGTACAGACGCTGAACCATATGAGTGTTGGTCGTTGACTTTTTAGGCGATTACCTTTGAAAATTTTGACACTCGTAATAAATGTGCTACTCATTTAGAGGAATTCAGTTATCATAAACTGTAACAAATATTTAATTTTCTTTTTTTCTCTTACATATTTCTACATAATCCTTTTTTGACCTAATGCCAGTATTTTTCAGATGACTGTAATTTTATTGCTTTCCTACAGACAAAGGAAAAAGTCATGTCTTTCTTAAGTGCTCCTCAAAAAGAACAGGAAAGCAGGACTGTTGTAAGTAGAGGAGACTTCAATATTCACATTTTATTACTATTTGAAAGGAAATTTGATGGAGGAGAGAGTTCTGCTTTTAGTCAGAACATCCTTATATGTCTCATTTCTGAAGCACCACTGCTGCACTAAGAAAATGTTGCCAGACTCTTAAAAGACTACACCTCAATCCAGAAAATTAAAGAAACCCATTGGAAATCTAGCTCTTCTCAGGGATCCATACCTTTACTGTCCTTTTCATCTAGAGCCCCCAGCTTTTTTCCTTGAGATGGTCTTACATTTGTGACTGCTGATGCAACTCTCCTTAAAATGTACACTCCCTCTCAGTTCCTGCATATTTTGATCATCACTGACATCAGTCAGAAAGTATAAGGTATTGACTGTATCAGCTCTGATTTTATACTCTACTTCATGGGAATACCCAGGAGATCCTTGATCTTTGTCTTTCCATGAATGCTTACAGCAGACCAGCATGGGTTATATTTGCACTGAGTTTAAACATTTCCCTCCCTATGACAACAATTAGAGTGCTATTTTCTATTCCGCTGTAAGTTAAAGCTGTGAATAACAGTGGAGAGGTCTAACCACCCCCTGCTGTCCAAGCAATCCTTGACCAACTTGGCAGCTTCAGAGAACAATGCAGTTCTGCTCTCAGATGATATCGTGTCTGCCCTGGGAGAGCGTTTCTCCACCTATGCTCTGGGGACCACTCCTTTCTGCAAGACTTCAGAGAACGGTTTCTAAAATTACTCTAAAACAAAGCAACTCTCCCCACTATCTCCCCCATCCCAAAACTGCCCAAACTTCCACACACATGTTGTCACAACTTTCGAAGGGCAGCCTAATCTTCAGTTGGTTATCCATGAAAACTGCTGCATTAAGACTGCTTAAGCAGTCTGCAGCTTAATCCTCAAAAAAGTTAGTGGAACTTTGGATTAAGGAGCGTGGAGAAACACTGCTTTGGAGAAGTCTGTCCACTATTCCATTTATTTGTGAAGACCCGAAATACATGCCTAATGTGTCGTCTGTACTCTACAGAGTCAATGACAGATTGTTGTATCAGGCTTCTATCTTCCACCAGTGCTTAATACTCATGAAGGAAGAATACTAGATGCAACAGTACTACTAATAGAACCAGCAGGTTAATATTAATTTATTGCACTCTTTTTGTCTACTGAACACCACCTCGGATGTTGCCGAAGCCCTTCTTAACACTTTGCAGTAGGCCAGGTTGGCCTTTCCAATATAAATGTCACTCCTGGAATATCTCAGCTACTGCGTAGCCTCCGGTGAAATGCAAGTCTTTTTCTTTCCTCACAGCTCCATTGTAAAGAGAAGAGGTGGTTGTTGCTATGGACAGAAGCTCACATAACAGAAAGCCAAGACTGACTCTAAGAGCTCCATCAGCCAGTGGAGCGTAGGGCAGGGAGTGACCTCCTCCTCAGGGGCTCCTGCGCTATTGCATATAACCTATTATCCATTTTGCAGGCTCCATCCTAAAACTAGTTAGGTGTCTTGCTCCTGGTGTTTCTACTGTAAAGCTTGTTGGAGCCTTGTTCCATTGCTTCCTTCTGCCAGAACTTGCCAGAAACTTTGTAATTCCAGACACTTTTTAATGGCACGTGTAAGCTGATTTATTCTTTTGTTCATGCTGCTGTGGTGCCCCACCTTAAGGGAAAGGCAGCACTCAAGATTCCTAGATGCCTGTGTTCGAAAAAGAGCAACAAAGGTCAGAAGGGCCACAAAAACTTACAATGTTTTATTAGTAAATTATACACTTGGCATGGAAATTGCTGTATTTAGTCTAGTATAAAAACACTGTAGTGGATTTTGAATAAGGGGTAGTGTGAAAGAGAAAAGGGAGAGAAAGAGACTAAAGTGAGGGAGAGGAAAGAAGAAAGAAAGCGAAAGAGAGAAAGAGAGAGAAGGAGAGAGAGAGAGAGAAAAGAGAAAGAGATAGAAAAAAAGGTGAGAAAGAAAGAATAAGAGAGAGAAAGAGAGGAGAGGGAAGGAAGGAAGGAAGGAAGGAAGGAAGGAAGGAAGAAAGAAAGAAAGAAAGAAAGAAAGAAAGAAATCACCAGTCCTGGCTCCAGCGTTGGTCCAGCTGATGGGTTGTCCAGGGTCTGGGGGTGCCTTTTTTCCTGCCCTGAACCTAAATTTATTGCATTTTATACAAATTAGTTACTGGGAGCAGTCTGTTCTTTCTGACCTTTCTGGAAATGAGCCAGAGTGCTTTGGGGGGCTTACGTGGTCTTGATGCACTTCTACTGGATTGACCTTTGGTTGACAGTCCATGCCCACTTCTCAGCCTCATTCCCGTGCTTGCACTCCACTGTGCTGTGCTTATTTCCAAGAGCCAGAATAAAGCGTTTGTCCCAGAAGACTGCTGCCCTTCCTCTGTATGCCACCCTTGTCCAGACACATCCTGTTCTTTCTCACAGGCATGGTTATTAACCAACAATCCTTGGCTGGCTCCATAACTACCTGGCTATCAGTGTTTGAGACACAGATTAGCCCCTTATCTTCTGTCTTCTACAGCTGCCTTTTATCTAAGTGAATTATTTGTACTGCAGACACACCCATGGGCCCTGCCCAGATGCCCCCGAGCACTCAAAAATGCTGCATATCGGGCTGACCCAGAAGGATTCAGGGTGACACTCTAAGCAGAAGATGTCAAACACAAATGTTTGCTGAGGACTCACACTGGTGCCCTGGCTGCTGACAGCTCTGGTGCCTCTTTCATTACCAGGGACACAGCAATACCCCAAAGTCCTGCTGTGAAAGGCAAAGGGAGGGCATGGGGAAGAGTCAACGGGAGCAGTGGCTCCAGAAAGGAGAAGGTCAGGTTTTAGACCTATACTTACTTAACCTGATTTCAATTTTTTGGAAAACGGAACCAGAAGATTGCCCTACCCACAAGCAGCAGGGAATTCAGTTAAGTCTCTTACCTGTAATGGGACACAGTATTTTGTAAATGCAGGCTCAAGGCAAGAGTCTGAACGCCTCCCAGTAACCCCCCAGCTAGCCCCAGCAGTTTGGTTATTAGCTATTAAACAGCTGAAGGAAAGCACAGGGACTCTGATATCTGATGTGGCTTCTGCAGTCTGTGAGCACCAACATTTGCTGAAACAGAGTCAGGACCATTTCTGTAATTTTTTGGACTCTATTCTTGTAGTTTGATGTAGAGATAACCTTAACCAGTGCTTTAGTGAAGTCTGTGTTGCACATTTTACCGTGTTTAATGCAGCCCAGGTGCCACCTCACTCTGCCACTGGCTTGGTGCATTTAAAGCCACCATTTAGCATTACAAAATGAATTAACACAGGCTTGAGTTTTGGCCAGACAAGCATGACACATTTTTGAGGTATGATTTTGTTTTGGCCAATGGTTAATGACATGTTTAAAGATGTGATATTATTTTGCATTAGAAAACTTATTTATGTATCATAAATAACTAATTTTTCTGAGTTTTAATGATATTTACTGCATGTTGCACAACTTCAGTTATAAGAAAGAAATAATAAAAAGGTGCACTCTGAGCACTGAGTGGCATGGAATGTGGCACTCTAACAAACACATGATGGGACAGGTACAAGTGAGATATTGATCAGATATTGATAAGTACGCAGTTAACCACACATACCCACAAACATTTTTTTCTCCAATAACGCTATTCCAAGAAGGCAGATGTCTTAGTCTTGGGCACAGCTGGCAGCACTGCTTTGTTCTCTGCTGTAAGATCACATTTTGAGCTGATCATAAAAGTACCAAATCTTCCCATTCAAGAGGAAATTTTTCATGTGAGGACTTTACCACAGAGTGCCACTGATGGTTGTTTACAGTCAGTGAATATAAGAGTATGGTTTAACTTCAGTGAGGAAGGTAATGAAACCTGTTTATTTCTTAGCAAAACAAGAACAGTGGATTTAATTTCTTTTTAACACAGAAGGAAAGAAGCATCTTGTCCTGATGGCAATATGAAGTGCTGTCACAGCACCCTCCGGACCTCTGCAGCAGAGTCAAGGCTGAGCAGAAGTCCTCTTTTCCCAATAGTCCAGTTCTTCCTGTTCCTGAAGGCACTGCAGTTCAGACTGGGAAAGGATTTCAGCTTGGACTTGTAAACTTCACATTACCGTTTTGACCACTAAGAGGTACCTGGAGCAGTGTGTACCCTGACCTCACTTAGGCCATAGAAAGCCATTTGTTTTGTAAAGTGCTGCATCCTTTGAAGCCCTGCCCACCTCTTGGGGCCAGGGCTGCAGGGCACCCTCCCCACGTAGCTGGTGGATGGGTGATGCAGATTGTGCCTCATCTGCTTTGAGCAGTGACAGTTGAGCAGAGGTTTCCCTTCACGGACAGTGATGGCCATGAGAGAATGCTCAGCATGTGCAGTCTAATGGTGCTGGCAGAGCTCTGCAGCATGATGGCACGCAGCTTGGGGGAAATGCCATTTTTTACTCAACACATTCTTTGCAAAATTACAGTTTGCCTGTGCTGTAAGTGTTTAGGAAATGTGTCTGGGAAGTACATGTCAGGGATGCTTCTGGAACAAAAGTGAGTACTTGTTTGACATAAGTGGGAAACATGAAAGGCTCAGCTCAGTTAAACATGTGCAGCATCAGACCCTGAATCAGGGATGAGAGGCTCCTCGGCAAAATTATCCCAAGACTTCTCTCCTTTCCCTGCCCTTTGATGGGTGCCCTTCTGGGTTCCCAAATGAAGAGTCTGCCGACTGCAGCTGGAGATTAAGGGAGAGCAATAGACAGGAAAGTAAGAGTCTATTTATCCCTGGCAAAGCCTGCCTTTTTCTAGTTTGGATGGAAAAGAAGACGAAAGTCCACGGAGCACTTGAGTGAACAACAAATGGCATAAGAACAAATGCAGTGAAAGGGAATGCCAAGGCTGTCAACCCCCATCAGCAGTTTGGATGGGTTTCCTCCTCGGAGAAGCTCGGGGGAGGCTGCGGGACCTCGTGCAGGAAGCAGGTGGTTTGCTTTACCCAGAGCCATGCGTAATGGCCAGGGAGCTGTGCCGCACGCCGGCCAAGCTACAGCAGATGGGCTGCAGTTTGCTCCGCTCAAGGATATTTTTCATGTTATGTGTGGAAAAGAGCAGTAACCCTTGTTTTTTATATGAGGCCTTGTAGGATTTTATTTGGAAAAAAGCCATTTTTAAGATTAAAAAAAAAGCCATTAAAAATGTGAGTCACTGTAATCACTTTCAAAGTGCTCTGACAGGGCCTTTTACTTGCAAAGACCTCACTATTAAAAGAATTTTTTTTTTAAATGAAAAACTCCACCACAAATTATCTCAGGCTAATTGAGGTGACATTAGGGATCTGTTCATTTGAAATTACCAAGAAAAACCACCCTAAACACCTCAGAGCACTGGATTGAAACTATTCACGATGTAAAGCTGCCAGCAAAATAGCTGTGTCTGTTCTATGGCTTAACACAGCACCTTCGGCTGTAAAAGTACCACAGTATTCCCTCCACTGCAAATGTATTTCAAATCCTATGTCCCCAAAAGGGCTGGGGGACATTCATTCCTTGTTCAGGGAGAGGCAGGACCTGAAGCACAGGGTCCACCCAGGAGCTGGACCCCGTGGGGAGCCTTGGGAACCTCAGGGTGTGGAGATCCACAGGCTGAGTAAATGGCTGATCACCTGAATGATCCAAAGATGCCAGGGCTGGCATGCACATCCTGCTACTCTTTGGGGTTTGGATGTGCCAGTCAGCATTGCCAGATGCTTGTGTCCTCTTGGAGGGAAGATGCCCAAAGTACTGCTTTCAGAACACAGGCTCACTGTGAGCAGTGAGCAGTGAGGGACAGAGAGAGCAGAAACCTTTCTGTCATGTGTTAGCATCTGTCAAATATCAGCACCTTTTCTCTCTGGTGCACCATCGCCATCCTTGAGAAGAGACCAACTGACCTGGGCAGGGTCTCCCCACATCCAGGCACTCCTCCCAGAGCCTGTTTACTTACCACACCTCAAACAGTCACTGAATTAGTCACCCTCCTCCCAAATCTGGGCTGAGCTCTCAAATCTCTCAGGTGCTGAAGAAAGGGCAGCTCTGTGGTGTTGCTTGTTACCACTGCCAGATACCACCATATCTGTGTCAGACCCTGCGCCAGAGGCTTTCAGTCTCCTGCTGGGCTGGATTTCCTGGACACCTCTGAGCTGGGGCACCTACTTTTTGGACCACCACCAAACTCAGCAATGAGTCAGAAATCAAATCACTGAAAATAACTGAGGCTGCAGCATCTCTGGGTGTGCAAAACAGCCAACGATAAATTACAGTGTCAAAACAAAGCGTAGGCACCTCCCTGGAGAGGTGGCAGGGCTGCAGCTGTGGCAAGTGGGGAAGCCAGGCATCCAACCACGGCACGCTGGGTCTTGTCCTGTTCTGTGCTACTTCTTCAGTGCTGCTAGGATCTGATTTTTACTTTGTGTTTGGCCAAATGCAAACACTGGAAAAATGGAGAGAAAGCAGAAAACAACGACAGAAAACAATGTGAGGTCTGACAGAAATATCTGATTGTGAGAGACTTAGAAGGTTTCACTTTAGCTTAGTGAAAAACCTATCATACCATATTTTGCTAGAGGGACTTACCAAGTGCTTTAAACCACTGGCAAAAGGCAAATAGCTGCAAGCTAAACAAGTTAAAATAGACATAAGGCAGAGTTTAAAAGCGAACAATGACTCATTACTAGTAAAAATTACTAATGGCATTGGTGGTTCCTCTACTTTGACTAGTAGGAGAGGATGGGCTGTCTTCTTCTGTGGATGGGTCAAAGGGTTCACACAAGTGCTTGGAGGAGGTTGCCTGACTTGAACTGTAAAGAAGGCCAGGCCAGATGACATAAAGCTGCCTTCTTATATCAACAACCTCCATTATTCACAGCACTGAATCAAGTCCTGCAACACATCTACGCACCCAGAATCCAGTCAGTATTGTCAGGACATGTTGTTAGCTAACTGTTAAATATTGTCAGCAAAAAATAAACACACGGGTAACTGAGATGCTTAGTCATAGTAAATTATATTCCTCAGCTCTTCTGCCTTGTAAAACACAGAACAGCGGTTCTTGAAAAATCAATACAAGCTCCAGTAGTTTGTTGTTGTATTCTATTGCTGTGCAATGTGTTACCAGCCATGACCTTCAGTGACAGGTAGGAGCTGCTTAATTGGCAGCCTCTGTGCCATGCAAGCATTCTCTCCTACTCTTGGCTGAGGGCATTGGAGAGCATTAGACAGCATAAAGCTCTGCACCTGGTACACAAGCTATTGAAACTCAAAAAAAACTTGTAATTTTTTTTTTTCAAATGGAGAGAAAACTCCTGATCTTGTGCTCATGCTGCTCTGGATTTATGCCCACAAGCTATCAAATGGAAGACAAATGACAGGGCTGTTATTTCAACTAGTTTAATGATTCTGGCAAAAGACCTGGTAGCAGACTCCAAAGATTTCATCTAGGCAAGGCAATGCCTATTCCAAGAGTGGAAATCTTCAGCTGGAGAGCTGGCAAGTGTGTATTTGTGCTGGAGGCTTAAATCAATCATTTCTATTTTTCCCAAAGTGATTTAGCAAAGTACAGAAATTGGCTCCTTCATCAATGGCCATAGGCCACTTTTCATGTTTAAGGTATTAGTGCCATGGACTAGAGTGATATATTGACTTCATGTAAAGCAGTCAGTGTTAGCACCACCTGTTTAATCATTCCTTTACAGTAGCTGTAGTTCGAAAACTGTCAACAAGTGCCTTGTTGACACTGTCAAAAAGGAGCCCAGGAGACCACTGTAGATTACTGGTCCCCTGGAGTCACTTCTCTGTGTTCATGCAAAACTCTCCTGCCACTACGATACGTTTCTGAGTCTGCTGCCCAACAGCGTCTCTCTCATTGCTACCTTGTGAACTGACACAGATTCCCCCGGGACTGATGCCTGAGTCCATTAGCAACCAAAATACTGATGGAGATTTGTACTATGAAATGCACTTTGAAAGTATTGCACAAGCTGTAGGGGCCTAACTGCAAAACTGGGATTTAGATTAAATAAAAAACCTACTCAGCAGCCACCAGGTCCTTTACTTAGGCCTGGAGATTCTTGAGGTGCTAATAATTCTGCTTCTGTGGATACCAAAACTGTCCGTGCTTACTCTAGTGGTAATCAGAAAGTAAAGGGAATGTAATCCAAGACTGCAGTTTTACACAACTTCCTTGTTGGGCACTCTCTATAAACACTTCCCAGGTCATGGGAATATCCTGGCAGTACTGTATCTTCTTATGAGGTCAATCCTGTGTTGTACAGATATCACACAGTCTAATTTGCCTATAGGGAAGACCCAGCAATAGCTCTGCATGAAAGACAGTACATGCCCAAGAGGCATTGATAGGATGCTCGAGGCATCCCATTTAGCACATCTCAAAAATATGTTTATGTGCAGCCTCAGGGGCCAGATTGGCTACATGTGCTCTGAACAGATTTAACACATGGCAAGAGGACAAGGATCCTTCCTACATGGTCAGGAGTGCGTAATATGTTGTGATGTATTTGCCAGTGCTGCCTCCTTTTATGTTATAACTAAAAGGTTACATCAGCCAGGTGCTTGGGAGGTGCCTCTACAAATTTCCCAGCTTCAGAAGGTTGAAACATCTCCCATCTGCCAAGGGAATGTCATATTTCCTCTCTGCTTCTCTAGGCAGAGAATAGTCATCCTTCACTCCCAAACTGGTGGGAAATAAATAAAAAAACAGAACTCAAACTAAAACCACAACAAAATTATATTAAATCACTATTTATTCACTGATGTCCCTGACTCTATCCCATAACTCAAAAACATTGCAAACTCAGGATTTCTCAAACTCCTGAGAACTGAGAGCACTAAACATTTCTCCATCTTTTGCTCCTGAAGTGGCCTCAGTTTGTAAATCTTCCAGCTTGGCTCTCCAATAATTATGGTACTTAGCCTCTATCTCCTTTCAGCTAGTTGCTAACACAGTCCAGCTGATTTCTGCAGGAGGAATGAACAAACAAATTTGAGCAAGAAAAATGTCAAGCCTCGGAGGACAGTAACAAAAGGGCATACTGGCAGACAGTTCAGTCTAATCACCTGCACCCCAGTGTTATAAAAGGCAACATTTTTCTCTGCAAGCAACCATCGATCCTGATAAAGAGGGTTGGAAGGAGAGATTTCAAGGGTGAGAACATTTTGAGTATAGAAGACTTTTCAGTCCATTCTTCCAGCACTGTTTATACACCTTATTGCAAACAGTCAGTGAAAATAAAAGAATTAGTCCTTAGAAACATTTATAGTCAGACGTGTCTGGGCTTTTAGCTGGCCTTGGGAGACTGCTGGTTGCCACAAGCTGCCCACTTGGGGCCACTCATCACTCAGTATACACAAGCCAGTGAGTCTGGTACTTAAAAGTGCTTCAAGAAGCTCTCAGCTACATTTGGGGCATGGTGACACAAGAAGAGTGGTCTTGGCAGAATGCTTGGTATATAGAGAATCTCCTCAGAAGGAGAGAAATAATGTTACAATTCCCCCAAAGCAAGAGAGGTCTCACTCCCTCTCCCCCTTTTCACATCTGTGCCACCATACGCTCCAGTCAGCCTGGCTGGCTCAGTTCAGAGCCACTCCAGCAAGGAGAAGGATGCAGCTGCTTTCTGCAGGATGGGTGAGCTGAACTGGTCACAGGAAGACACAAGACCTCCCAGCCAGGAAAAAGAGGATGAGCCTTTTGGCAGTGCTGATCCACGCGAGCACCTTGCCAGGTGCATGAAACCACAGCTTCAAAGCACAGAAACTCAAACCTTTACAAAGTTCGGCCTCTTTCCTTTGGTTTTAGGTGACCGGTGCCCTTACACGCAGAACATGAGTCTGCCAAAAGCTGGGCTGGAGCAAGCAGCAGGCAATCAGCCTGCCAGGTGAACTCCAGGCCCCTCCCAGGGGCAAACAGAAAAATCTGGTCCAAACTTCATTTATTTTTTGCCAGCTGAAGCTGTTGGTAAATGCATCCTGATATTTTATGGCAAAATTTAAACAGTCTTGCTCTACTCCAGAGCTCCCATTTCCAGGCCCAGGGCCAGTTAATACTTCATCTCTTGCTGCAGCGTGACCAGCAGTGGAACAAGTGCTAAATGAGTCCTGCTGGTCCTGGTCTGTCAAAAACCCCAAGCTGGAGCCTGAGGGACCACGTGAGGCACTGCCTGCCTACCACACCTTCTCCTGGTTTGATTTCTGCAGATCCCATGGAGGATCTGTTCAGGAAAATTCAGTCTGCAGGCACAAGTTTTGCAGCTTATTATCTGGCCCACATTTTTGATGTCAGGAAAACCACTGCAAGAAAATACCTCATTATTAAGGAGAAGGGCTCCAAAGATGTTTTTTTATTCCAGTACAAAGGCTTTTCTTGTAGCAGGCAGTTGTCTGTGGTGTTTGCAACCTAAGTGTGGCAAGAAGAATCTGAAAATAACATTGATTAGAAACTGATCCTTGAAACAAGTCATGTCTGTTTCTTGGCAGAGCAGTAATGAATTCTCATCACTGAGTTTTTCCAATCCTGTAATACATTAATTAGTTGGGATATATTAACATTTCAAAGATCATGTCAAATCACAACTTTTAATTGCACATAATTTCTACCAGTGTTTTGGTCCACAAATTATTTTGAAATACACTAGAGTTAAAATAAAACATTTTAACCCTTATAATTGTTTAATAAATCCATAGGAAGGAAAAAAAAAGGCATTGTTCAAGAAGAAATACAGTAATTTAAAATAAATAATAACTTTTGCCACAGATTTTGCTGGCTCATTTCTTGCTTTAAAGAGAAAATCCTACACCTGGTAAACTTTATTACCTCCTGCAGCCCTCCTGAGCCATGGAAACAGATTTCGGAAAGATGCCCAAGGCCAATCATTTAAAAAAGCAACAATACCAAATCCTTTCACCCATTTGTTTCCCAGGTCACAGAATGAAAACCTATAGGCCTCTCTATAGGCCTCTTATTTCCATCTTTAGCACATACTCTCACTTGAGACTCAGAAAGCAGCTTAAATTTGACTTGCAAAAGAAAGAGAGAGGCATGCTCTTGCTCCCTGGAGAAAGCCTGTGAAAATCATGAGCTTTTTTTTTTATTTTAAGCTTTAGAAACTTGAACTCAAGATGTAAGGTGGGAAAGGAAGGCCAAGCCAGGCAGCTGGTACAAGTAAGGTGCAGGCACAGAATCTTGTCCTGTGTCAGCTGGAAAAGACCCATATTGAAAAGCAGCTTCACAAGTCCCCAAATGCCATAGTTCCAGGGACATTGCTGCACAAGAAATACTGCAGCTCTATGTGAGCTTTGCAGCATTTGAAATGAAACTGTCTTATGGATCTTCAGCTGTACCTATTTTAAAATTAAATAAACAATTATTTGAGAAAAAAAAAAGAGACCTGAAACAAAATACACACAGTCTATGGCCCCTACCCACTACTGCAGATTAATTCAATCCTAAAACAAGACATGAACATTTTTCAAGAGCACTTTCACTTGTTTATGCAGAGGATATGTCTGACGCCCACTGTGCTGCCTGAGGTGGATCAGTACTACCAGGCAGGGATAAGTGGACCCATGATGAATGCCTAGAAGAAGCTTTTTTAATGGGATGCTGGCACACAGAGACACCAAGATGTCCCAAATCTGAACATGAAGCCATGGTTCCCATCACTGCTGGCTCTTCAAATCAGTGTGGAGATGCTACCATTTAATGAAGGGGAAATTGTACAGTTACTGTGACTCTTTGTGGTCCTGTTTTTTACAGCCTTTCCTCGTGCAGAATTACCAGTGGTGACAGGAGCTGCCCTACTTCTCATTTTTAGGAGTATTTTTCCAAGACATATCAAGAGAAGGACCGTGACTACTCCACTTCCTCTGAAGAACTATGCGTTTTCTTCACTAAAACTTTCTTTTGCTGAAAACAGAAGCTAAAATTCGCTATGCAAACAGATCGTAAAGCCCAGCCCAGTCCAGCCCAGTGCATGGGACTCCTCTGGAAGGATGTAAAATGTCAAGTCCTGCCTTGGCTGGGCGCCTCAAATGTGTGCATGTGCCCACATGCCTGTGTTTATGGCAAATACTATCTTCCCACTCCTCACACAAGTAGTTATTTCCTCGGAAGATAAGAGAATTAATCTGATGATAGGAGATAATTAGGATTGTTCCTCTACACATTATACAATTTTTTTTTTCTGTATCTATTTGTGTCTACTGCATATATGCTCACAGTTTTGACTCCTGAACAGGAAGGAATACTTTTAAAAGGAATTATACATATAGCAGAATACTTTGAAATCATTTACAAAAATTCTCATTTCTCATCTTTGTCTTTAAACATTTACACAGATCTGAGGGGTTCCAAAGGGAAATTTTTATAATCCTCGTCTGTGCTTATTGCATTTAAAAGCAATTAAAACTCTAAAAATGTCCTCCAGAGGCATTGATACTAGGAGAATATTCAATTTAATTAATGGCTATTTGGGTTTTTTTAAGGCTTCCTTTATCTTTAGAACACATTTCTTACAATCATGGGATAAATTAATTAGGATAAATAATGCTATGACTCGTCAACATACAGGAGTTCAATGTATACTTGAATATGTTCAATAAATGGTGCTACTGATCCTTGTTCCAGTGGTGTTCCTCCTGTTTATTGGCACATAAAGTGCTTTCTTCTTTCAGCTTTGCCTTTTCACCAAGTCATCTTCCTTATTCAGTGTGCCATAGCATGAACTGTGAGAATCTGGTTGTATTTTGCCTGTCAGTTTTTGTCCTAAGGAAATGTGGTGAGAGAAGGAAAAAACAACTCTGTGAAGAATTTTAATAAAACAAATTCCCCACCAATCCATCATTTAAACATTCTTTGCTCCAGTAATCATTGTTTTGATTTGACTGGTTGTAACAATAGCTTGGAAAAACCCTGAAAAATTCTTTAAAAAATCTGTTGGGAACAGGAATAGAAATTAAGGGAACAGTATATTTATTAAATATGACTAGAGCACATTTGTGATTCAATTCTCCTAAGTCATCCCATTATCTGATACTTCATTTAAAGAGAGACAGAGAAAAAGCCCTACTTACCAGGAATATGTCCACAGTCAATAAAATAAAATTGTAAATGCTCCTCTTTTTTATTTCTTGCAATTATAATCACACCAAGGAAAGATAGGAGACACCTGCAAAATAACAGTGGCACAGTATCATTAGAAACAGTTCACTGCATCTGAGATGAGAATTTCTTTCCATGTTTCTTTTTCAAGGACTTCCAAACCCAAGTTGCTGAGTTTATAAAGAAACACTTCTTCCTGGCAGCTCTGTAAATTTATTTTGGGCTTCTTTCAGTCTAGTTTTTGCCTCCTGAAGCTTTTTTATCAGTTCCAAAAGCTCCACAGCCAAAATTACACTTCCAGCAATATATACCTAATCAGATGCCTGTGAGTGTGAGACCACAACATTTGAATCCCTGAGCAAATCTTCACAGAACATCCAAGCTAGCATTCTAGCATGTGCAATTTCATTAACAACTCAGTCTAGCTGCGGACAATCGACATCTCTGTTGTTTTTCTCATTTGATTGTGTGTCTCAGGGGCAGGCTGTAAGCCAGGAGCAATGAAAAACTGCTATGGTTGGACACATCTTCTATCCGCTGTGTGTTGGACACACAACCCCTAATTCCTGTCTGCCAAATACATGGTTGCTCATCTCCATTTTTTGACTCTTTTCCAGCAGTCAGACAAGATAGTGGCTGTGTGCACCTACTCCAGCCCAAGTGCAGAAGATGAAGATGTCTGCAGCTATCAGCCCCATTTATTTGACAGCACTGTGCCGAGGCACCTCCAGCAGTTCTAGGAGATCTTTTAAACGTTTTGTGCCCATTATTATAATTGTCACCACTCCCAAAAGTTGTTGTGGTGCCAATAGCCAGCAGAAGGTTTCTGCTCTCACAAGCAGGTTTCTCTAGGCCAATCTTCAAAAATTATTCAGCATGCTCTGAATTTTTCCACAGGCATTCTGTGTCTTTCCTGACACAGGAAGATGGAGGAATGTTATTACAGTACTGCCTCGCAGGCAAGCTGCTCATATAATTGCCCATGCCTAGGGGCAGAAAAACCAGCCAGACACATCAGTGGAAGGTAACATGGGAGGAGATGTCTCACAGCTGTAAAAGCACCCCTTATAATTTGATATTTGGTGGAGAGCAGTGACTTCTCCTTCCTGCTGGAGCAACACATGATGCTGGTTTTTCATTCCATCATGAGATTAGCAGTTCACAAGTGTCTCACATTTTTACATATTTGGATTCAAAACCAGGCCTCCAAACTCCCAAAGCACAGACATCAATCTTTCCTTTAATGTTTTTTTTATCCAACTATAATGGCTATTCCATAATACTTTAATAACAAGGCGGGTTTCTTCTTACTGAGAAAAGAAGAGATTCCACAAGGCAATGCTGTTTCAGTACAAACCTTAGTGCATATTTCAGGCTGATACACTTACCCGAATAGAAACATGAACACGCTCAGTAAAGCTGCACTTTGGAATTCCCGATAAAATATGACCCCTGGAATGTGACAGAAACAAGAATTGCAGATCTTGACTGGCTTCCAAGTGATATGAATTACAGCTGGGAGGGTCAGGAGAAGTGTCATGCTTAAACGGAGCAAAAAAATCCCAAATAAGGTATTAATACACATTGTGATGTGTTCACTTTATGTCCTATATTCCATAATCTAGGCTTTCTCAAGATCCTGCATAGGACTGGAGAAGCTTTAGTCAATCAGGTTGGAACACGTGCTGGGTTAGTAATTGCACAGATGCACGTATCTTTTGCATTGTCAGCAACAATTTCTATACAGGTCAGACACACCAATACAGCTAAGAGGTTCTTCATGGACTTTGTTATGCTACTCCAACAGACCACGTGGACATCTTAACTCCAATTGGGAACAGATTTTCAATAACTAACTGTGTCCCTGATGTTTACACCAAGTGAAGGGCTCCAGTGGCCAAGTTTGCCAAATCTTTCTGGCTGAAGGGATCACTAGCTCTTTCTGGTCACCTCTCTTCCAGGAATTAGCACCTCTGTAGTGGAGGTGACAGAACCAGATGTGTATCTGGATCTCAGCTGCCCCTATTAACAGCCAAGTGTATTAGCTTTAAACCACCGATGAGCATAGCTATGCTCAGAAATGCCAGAGTGGGACCCAGTGCAGCTGAAGTGTGACTGTGTCTTCAAAGGCTGTACCTGGGGATGGGGGAATCATGAGACAAGGTACCTTCTACAAGCACCCCAGCAAGATTCAGCAGAGGTTGTTCTTCTAAGCCCTACACTGGTTTAACTAACCTGGTGCAAATGCATGTGTATCCACTCTCAAAGCTATTAAGCCATTCCTGAATAGGTACTTGATCTTTTAAGGAGGCACCAGGCCAAATTCCCCATATGGTCACAGGAACATAACCCCCTTTTGGCACGAGTTTCCTCTCGGTCACAAAGTGTAGGTCTCTTCTAACACAGGTGCTGAGGCAATCTGTGCGTGAAGCTAACTCCCCTTCTCATTAATGGCAGCTCTGCATGAGAAACTCCTGCACAGCAATGACAGGAAAGCCCCCAGCGTGTGTTAAAATGAGTCATAAATGTTCTAACAACATGATCATTTTGGCTCATTGCTGATACAGCATCTTAGTCGTCCTCCCAGCTCATGTTCTTACGCTGCACACCATTTCCAAGATTTGCAGTCCCTCTTTAACAATGCTGAGTTCAAAGTTCTCACCCAGAATAAAATGTTAAATGCTTAAAAAGTTTTTGTAGTCATTTTATTTCCTTCACTTAACCCAGAATTCCACCTTCTGAAATGGAATATACGCTAACTACTATGAAACACAGCTGGTTGTCATTTGAGTAGTTTGCCAGGCTGTTAAAATTACTCTACCAGTTCGTATAGGGAGAGACTGGTGTGCACATGGTAAATGCATTTACTGGATGTCAGTATGAGGCTAGGATAAATGTGGGTACTTCTAGTAAGCCAGCAAGGTACAGTAAATCACACATATCTATTTTGGAAAGGTTAGAATTTTTTAGAGAATTACAGAATGGTTTAGGTTGGGATGGACCTTAAAGATTATCTAGTTCTAATAGCCTGCCATTTATTTTGTTTCAGAAGTTGTGAACTTATCTATTCTTCAGAACTTAAACACCTATGACTTAAGAAAAACTTCTTTCTGTGAAGACAAATATGACAGGTTTGGATTCCTATTCACAGGGTTCCTATTCTTGAAAACTTGATGTTTAGAAAATCTTTCTGTAGAGGAAGAAGGTCAGAAACAAACCTGAAATGATGGCACTGGTGGTGAAGAACACAAAATTAATAGGGACAACCGCTGTTGCTTCATAGAGATGCATTGCTTGATTCAAGAACCTGCAAGATAAGCATTATTGCACCTCATGCCTACAGGAGGTTCCTTGCACGTTAAGTCAGGTTAAGCCACTTCTTGTCAGTTTAACAATAAGTGTAACCATTTCTTACCACAACAGGAAGTAGCCCTGGACAGCACACACATAATGAATTTACTTTCTGGTTTTGACTCTGCAGAGTACAAATGAATAGGTGAAAGCAAAAAGGTTGGCGTGCATTCTTCTGGCCATAGGCTGTCAATGGACATATTTTTGAAGCACTGCTGGAAAATTTTTGTCTGCCACAGATAAGGGAGGAATGCTAGGGTATTATTGCTTATGATCTGCATTGGTTCTTGGAAGCAGTGCTACCTGCAAGCAGCCAGCAACAAGTTAATCTAATTCAAACAGGTTGTGTAAGGGTATATTTGCATCATGGACATGAACACGTGAGTTCTCGTAGGCACTGTTTCACTTTGCTGAAGTCCACATTACTGCTACTGCTCAATCCAGTTTGGCTAAAACACCTATTTGCATGTTTATCCATGCAATCACATCCCAGAAATACTCTGTCCTGCGGGGAAAGTCAAGGAGGGTGGCTCCAAGCTTGTGCTCCTTGGGTTGGAAACTCTCTGCCCTGCTCTTCAGAAAGGCAATGTGAACCCTCACCAGAATCACGAGCAAGAGCGTGCAGGACCACAGGAGCATACAGTGCACACAGACTTGCAGGACTGAGACGCTGGCCGTGGAGCAGCCTGCACAATCTGCAAAAAGGCGAAGCAATTAACCCACTTGTGCAGAGACCACGGCTATCAACATTCACCCACAGAGTGACGACTCATGAGCTGACATTGTGGATGCACCTGTAGGTATTCTGTTATGTGAATGGTCATTTCAGAGAGAAAAAGCAGGAGTCTGCAGAGTATATTCAAGCCTGTAAAAAGAACCACACTTGAACATTTCACTGGTGCAATATATGTGCACAGTAAAAATCCAAGCTTGGATCTGTTTTAGCCATTAAAATAATTGCGTTGTTGTTTTAGCAACTGTTGAACAGTCTCCATGGTGCTTTAAAAATAAAGAAATCCTACATATCCACAGGATAGTCAGGATTTTGAAGTCATTGAAAACACCTCATTATTTTCTCCCATTTGCAACAAACTTGGTCACAGGGACTAAAACAGTGATAGCAAGGCCCAGCGTTGGATCCAGGAGATTGTTGCAACACAGGCTGTTCTGAACTAATGAATGACAGTCAAATAAAATAAGAGAGAACACAAATGAAAAAAAAAATTAGACTGACAGCACTGTACCTGTTAGAAAATAAATCCATAAGAGTAGAGAGAAAGGGACACCCAGCCCAGGGAATGAAATGGGCATGTTTCACTTCTGCTTTAATTTTGGCCAGCAAAAGAAAGAAAGAAAAAAGCTACAAGATGGAGAGGCTAATTCAGCAGCTTCTTATTTACCAAGCTCTTATTTCCTATTTTAAATGCCCAGAGCTGTTCTCTCAGCGAAGACAAGCTGGATGTAAATCATTTTATAATCTGTTACAGGGGAGTTCCTGAGTCAGCCATGGAGAGTCAGTGCATAATAATGCATGGACTTTCTGATTCCACATGGAAATGGTATGTTCTGCCATGAAAAAGCTGGGCTGGCTTTTCTACCGGAAAATAATCATACAAGTAAGTGCTCAGGCTCACACTGGAGCAGTCTAGATGAGATTACTGAGGGCCGCTATCAGCACCAGAAGCAGAGGGACAGGCAGAAAAGGAACAGACTCTGTTCAGCTGCAAGACATATTTTACCATGCTGCCATCCCCAGCAACCTGCTAAGGCAGCATGAACCGATCGCTTACAGACCAGAGGCCTGCAGGGAAAACTTGAAAGGCACAGTCATACTGGATAGCAAAGTGCAGTACGCAGATTTAACAGAGGCAGGGAGAAAGTTGGGATAAGCTCTCTTCTTCAGTCTAACTGGAGCCATAAAGCTGAGGAACAGACATGAATAATGAGGGTAAACATGGCCATTTGATTATTCAGCAATAGAGATTTCTAAAAGTAACCTCCAAATGACTACATAAGCATAAATTCCACTTAGTGTGTTAAGACCTGTGCCAAAACTAGGCAAGTAAATTTGGGAAGACCTTGTTGAAGGTGATAATGAGAGGAGGTGGTGTCCATAACAATCAATTATAAACTAAGACATAAAGCTTAAATAAACAATACAATCAGCTAGAGGCAATTCATGCATCCATCAAGGCTCTGCCAGGAATTTGTTGCCTTAAAATGCAACTTGTATCTGCAATCATTATCAGTACCAAATAAAACCGTCAGATAAAATATGTAGGAAGGTTAGTAGGTAAGTAGAATCTCACTTACTTGATTTGAAAAGCACAAGAAGCTGCCATTAAAACAATCATGATATAGAAAACTGAGTAAGTTAGCTGCATTTTCCCCTTCATAGAAAGTGCTATCATGCTGGACACAGCCTTAACAGCAATGACAGTCAGTGATGCTGAAAGGGAAAGGAAGAGATTATAAGGGCAGGATTCAGATTAGCAGTGGCCTCCCTGCATCAGTGAGGGAGGACAAGGATCCAGGTCAGAGCCACACGTCTGATCACTTAAAATAAGACTGTATTTAGGGCACCTAAAACAAGTATATGATTTTATAAATGCTTGCTAAGCTACTGTCTAAGCTCAGTGGCCTTAGATCCAAGTATGTTTTGTGTTTTGCCTTTAAGTTCTTGCAGCACACTGGACTCCCAGTTGAAGATGGTACAACAGCCTCTGCGTCTTCCACACATACTTTATTTAGCTCCAGCTGCTAATTTGGAGCCCATGTTACAGTATTCAGGAGACATCTGAGAGGTCTGGTTATCTGTTCAAAGCAGTTAGAATGCCTCTTTATAGCAGCCTGCCTGTGAACTGTCAGCCTCAAATAAACCATCACCCTCAGGATTTCTCCTCTGAAACAGGAGCTGGACAAAGTTGACTTCTGGGATCACATCCCAAAGCACCTAACTCTCCCCATGGGTTACATATATACGAAGAGCAGACAAACAACAGAGGGATCAGCAATTCATTTCAAGAGCCAGGCTCTTAGATCCATTTACTGGATTTATCCCACAGAAAAAGTATTTCAGTAGTGTGTTGTCAATCCATTTAATCACTATCATTCCGTCACCACAAATTTCAGACAGCAGGCAACAGTTTTAATACATGTCACCAGTTCAGAGAGGTTTTGCAAGACAAATCTTTTAGAAAATGGGATGAGAGTTTAGCTAAGAGTTAGTTTAGATTTCCTTTTGGAGCTCTTGGTTTGTGGAAGCTAACCCAAGAAGTCTGTGATTACTGCAAATAAAATGTAACTAATTCAAAAAACCCTAAAAATTTCAAGAGTCAGGCTGAAGAGATGACCTTTGAAGAAAGGCAATTAATTGTCAGGAGCACCGTCCCCTCGCGGAGATCCAGTTCCACCCTCGTGCAGAGCTGAGGAGTGCTGGATTTCAGTGGTCTGATTCATCCTCCTATAACATTCAGATTGGCAAGGAGACCTGCACTGTGCAAAAGGTTCAGGCCAAGGGTTGGGAGAAAAGGAGGGGGAAGAAGAATGAATGCAGGTCTGTGGGTTTGATTGCAAGCATTTTTCTTCTAGAAAGTCCGAAAGTTCAGAGGGAGTTTAAGAGTTGCGTACATTCTGTGATGATCCTGTTCATCACCATGAAATGGCCTGTTTTCAAGACAACCTTTCCACCAAGCACTTCACTTCTTTCTCTGTAATGGAAACAGGTGAAGTGGTTTAAAAAACACAGCTGTAAAACTGAGTGGAGGTCAAATGCTGGCCTGCAGTGGTGATACAAAGTCAAAAATACACTCAAGCCCCAACAAGATATCCACATAAAAATTGAGATTTGCACTCTAACATAGGGAAGTTATTATTTTAAAAGAACACTTACAAGTAAAAATGAGTATTTTGAAGTCTCCTACTTAGGGTAAAGACTGCTAATTTTTTTTTCTGATGAAAGGGCAGTTTCCATGCCTTATAATTTTAACAAGACAGAAATGAAAGGACCAGGGGGTTTGGTTGGTTGGTTGGTTTATATTCTTTGAGAAGTGGAATGATCTTTTTCATTAACATAACTCTAAAAAAAGTTTCAAACCTAGGAAGTTGTTTTCTCTGTTAGAATGACCTCCCCTCAAGGCTAGTGTGACAAATGATGTCACTTTCCAGCTGTTAGGCCAGAAAACTCTGAAATCCCACTATAATCTGAAAAGTTTCCCCCCAAACTTATGATAACTGAATATATACATGAGGTAAGATGATTCTCACCAAATGAATTTGCAGAGCTGTACTAAGCAAAACTTTACCAAATTTTGTGATCACCTCTGTATTTTCTTGATGGTGAAAGTAGCTTGCATATACAGTGAAACACAAGGCTGCCCTCTCTGTAAAGAAACCTTTCTACATTTAATTTACATCTGTATGAACACTCTACCAGGAAACATCACCTTCCATGAGCACTCACTCCTTTGACAGGCAGGGCCTTCCAAGGGCACTGCCTGTGTCACACAGCTGGCAGCAAAGTAAGGGACAATTTTTCAGCCCCTCCATCACTTCGCTCAGCAGAAAGGTCAGAGAGCAAGCAGAGTGCTCTAAGTGTAGATTTGTGGGGATTGCCAGGCTCCAGGACAGCTGCAGGAACCAGAGTCAGACGCAGTTCTGGGTTTCACGCTCAAGGGAAATGCCAGTATCTCAGAAGTTCCCATGAACCAGGATTTGTTTGTTTGTGTCTTTTTTAATAGAGCAGAAATAACGACACATTTTTCCTCAGGCTGCATATGCTCACGAAAACCTCAGCAGCCACCAGCTGAAAATGTGGTTTTGGTGGATTGCGGGCAGACCACCGAAGTGCAGTCGGTGCCTGCCAGGGCACAGGTTTGCAGCCCCGCTGCCGTCCGGCAGCTCCGCGCGTCCCTCTCCCACCGGCAGCATCGGGGCTGGCAGGATGCGAGGCGGAGTCAGCAGGGCTGTACAGACCAGCTGCCCGCCTACCCAAGGGCAGCACCACGGCGGGCCTGCCCGGAGCTGCAGCGCGGATGTGGAGGAACACAGCTGGAAATCTTCAGGCTTCCAGTTACGCAGAAGGAGGCTGGACCTTCTCTCAGGAGTGCACAGTGCTTCACACTCCTCACGGCTGTGTCGGCAGCTGCAGAGCAGCTCAGGCGAGCTTTGCCAAAGCTCCAAGGCTCTGCGCTAGGAGCTGGGGGATAGCCACACTCACACTTCCCTCCTCCAAACCAAGAGCAGATGGACCCAAGGCTCTGGGGGCTCTTCCATCTCTGCCTCCTGCAGGGAGCGTGGAAATCCTTCAATGCTTCTGCAGAGCTACAGATCCTAATGTTCCTAGCACCGGGAAACCTACATGGGAAGATTGTCCCCAAAAAGTTGTTCTGAAAGTCTGAGCTTTTCAGCTGACTAAGAAACCACTCGGGGATCTGAAGGAAGGGAGCTAATAATTCTGTGAGGGTTTTTCACATTCAGTTAAATCCAAATTTTGTACCTGACAAACTTTACTGAAATTCTATTTTATCAAAACTCTCATGGTCATCTCCACTAGAAATGTAAACCTTTGCAGATGGATACATACATCCACTGAACTCAGTGAAAAAATAACCTTTGACTTCAAAGGCACAGTTCAAGCACCTTTCACTTCAACCAAAGACATGAAGGTTTCATGGAGAAATGACAAGAAAAGGACAGGAGAATTTATCTTATGGAGTGGTGAAAATTCCTGATATAAGCATGCAAGCATAGGAGCTTTAGAGATGACCTCCTGACATTTCTCAAAACTGATTCAAGTTTAACTTTACTGAAAACTGTTGATAAAATGATCTCCTGTATTTCCCTGGTTATTGATTGTGGTGACAATGATAGAAAACAAACTTCAGTGGCCCACTGAGTTCTTGTTCTTCTTCAGGAAAGGTGGTAAAATATGAAATGTTGCATATGCAAATAGTCATAGATAATTAAAAGTTGTTGTACAGTCACAGCATATCACTGCATTTGGTTACAGAGCGCTTACAATGTCTTCAGCTGCTCTGTTTTAGAGAACTGATTTTCACAGCCTGCTCTCCAAAACAAAGTTTCGAATAGTCCATTTTCCCAGGATCTAAACTTAAATTGTAATTTAAAACAAATTTCAGAATACCATTGCACATAGCATATTAATTTGAGGGTATCTGTAAAAAGAAATAGTCCCAGCAATAAGCATAGAAACTATGTTTCATAATCAGCTTTTCTCTTCAAAGAGATCCCTGTAAAAATCATGTGAAATGTTTCAATGATTCTCCTACAGCACACTGCTTTAAAATGGCTCTAATCTAAACTATCTGGAGAGATGGAGTGACAAGGAACTGTCAAGTAACAGATAGGAACATTAAAGTGAATAATATGTTCTTACCCAGTAGCGCTACCATCATTAACAAAACCACGATGTGTTTCACAGCCTTTCTTTTGTAAAAATAGAGGAGAATGCAGAATATTATAATTTCTAAAATCTGAAAATAAAATAAAAGAAAGTTAGAGCTGTGAAACTATCTAATAAATGCTTCATTCAAAGTCTTTGAGATGTCACGTTCATTTTTGCTGCTCTACCTGTTCAAAGCAAAGAATGGCTTTATAAAATATCTTCCACTAAAAAATAACTATTGACAGTTGACTGAGCTATCAAACAACTGTTGTCATTTATCTTTCCTGTTACAGCAAAAGTTAAACTTTGAGCATTTTTTATATCTTCAGTTTTTCTTTTTGCAATTCTACCTTTATTTTGTCACTGGTAATGTTGAGAAGACTTTTTTTAACGTAACAGCAAAGGTACCAATATTTGTCAGTAATAATACTTACAGCAACTCTGTTTATAATTCCTATGGAGTAAAGCACTTAGCTAAAGAAAGAGCAATCTCTCGTTTTAGCTATAGTATTCCTAATGTCACTCACTCTTTGTGATGTGCAAGCTTATTCTTGCTACCCTCTTTGCTCTTCTAACCATTCCTACTAAAAACTCCCCTCAAAACTTTGTCCAGATTTTCTGCCATACATCATAAGGAGGAAAGCATTTATTTCATGTAGTATTTCCCAAATCACAGGAACCTGCCAGGACCTTACCTTGAAAAGTTGAATGACACACTAGCAGACCACGCTATAGGACATGTTGAGATGCTGAAGCAGCTTCACTTACACAATTCATGGTCCAGTTTTTCTCCTTCAATAACATGTGACAGCTAAATGACAGTTAAATTTGCTGACTTGCTGTTAATGTGTCTCTACAGATTCCCTCAGTAGCTCTTGCCATCTCAAAAGCACGGGTACTTTGCCTCCTGCCCAAAGGGGTTGCCCAAATATCACTCTATGCCTAAAGAACACAGCAAGTGCAAGTGCCATAAAACTTCTGTGAAGCCCAGAAGACTTATGAAAGCAGGAGTGATGCAGCTCTGCACTAAGGGGTGCTCAGAAGCCTGGTGGCGTTAGAGACAGCATGAAGATAGAGAAGTTCATTTGTGCATGTCAGAAACTAATCAAATGGGGGATAAGACAGAAAATGAGATTGTTGTCATTACTGAATCTCATTATTGTTACTTTGCCAACAAAGCAAATCTTAGAAACACTTGTTAATCTCTTTGTTTTTTCACCAGCAGACTATTTTATGTTTTAGAATGCCACTTCACTCTTAAACAAACAGCCACCATAAGGCAGCACCAGACTCGAAAGTACCTGGGTGTTTTGCTGATGAAATTTCCAAAGAGATGACTGAACAGTTACTAGTGATGGTTATATAATGTAAGTAGCCCATTTCTCATTTTGGAGAGTGACTGCAGCAGGAAAGCTGTCAGCTCTGCCCAGTTATTACAATTCTCTGCTACACTTACAATCTCCCCAGTTCAGTAGCGTTTAAGAATATTAACAGAACACAATTATACTTTAATTCAATTTTTATTTACCTTCATGTGCATCCCTTGCTCCCAAAGACAGCCAAGAGACAATTGCATTTCAAAACATGAAGAAGACAAACTTGGATTTTATACCACCTTTCTTTAAAAAATGTCAAATATTTATCACAAGATTAGAAAAACCAAAACAACAAAGTTGGGTAAGGGGAGAGGAGGGGTGTTTTGTTGATGTTTGTTTGCTTATTTGTTTGCTTGTTTGTTTTCAAATGTGCTGAATAGAATAAAGTATTTGGCTGTTGGTTTAAAAAAAAAAAAAAAAAGCATTCTTGGATTACTGGGCTAATCCTAATTGAATAATCTTTGCAATCTCTTGTGAAGGGCTGGTCTCATCTTCCTCCAGATTGACATCCCTTCCCACCAGGCTTGCACCCAGAGATGAATGCTGGGCCACCAGCTGGTGGAAAACAGGCTTTTGCCTCAGTCTCACAGTAAGTAACTTGGCCAGTGTGGCAGGACCTTTCACCTCCTGATACAGCAAAAGCTTATCTCGCCTCACATATGGGTAAGCTAGACAGGAATGATTTGTCATGTGATGAATTATCTTGGCTGAAAACCTACTAAGCCAGCAATAAACATCCTGTCTTGAGTGGTGAGAAAGGATAACCCAACATTAGTGACTACAGACACAACACTTCTTACAACTATAAAAGACCACTGCGATTTTAATGAAATCAGAAATCTCTGATACACTCTCTGAGTGTGTGGAGAGTTCTCTTCGATGCTAAGATGTTGTCATCGAGATACTTCCCTAGGGATTCAGAGGAATTAGGAGATTCTCTGCACACCACTATAATTAGTTGGTAAGTGACATTGGCTCCTAATCTATACTATTTCTTCACTAGCTGTGATATAGGTACCTTTATCGTGCACTGTATTTTATCTACTAGCAGTTCTTTTTGTTTATCCTGGTATAGTAAGTCTGTTTAAAGTCTTATGTCTGTTTTCCTTGGCCTACTAAATAAACAATTCACATTGTAGTAGGTCTGATCGGTCATTATTAAGAACTTGTGAGCAAGAGTGGGTTTTGGGGTGCTGGCTGCCTCAATAAAGCTGCTGTCTACTGCCAGAAACCTGTCAAAGGCAGGGAATTGTCAAAGCTCTCTCATTCCCATTCATAACAGCCAGCCTCTCCAGCTTTATTCAACAGTGCAACACTGAGTAAGTCTAAATCAGGAACCAAGGCACAAGAAACGTCAAGATCTGCAGACAGGTGAGTTCATCTTGGCCTCCCTGTTGAAAACTATGACAGGGTTTTGAGGAGACTTGAGAGAAGAAGTAAAGGTGGCAGCTTTGCTTTTCATGCCACTGGCAAACACGCCTTAGGGCCAGAGGGGTGTATCACATTATCAGGCTGCAGCTACAACAGCCATCAGGTAGCTTCATTTGCTATTCTGACAGTGAACCATTAGTAACAGAACAGAAGAAATCTGTTCTAAGTAAATATTCCCCACTCAGAAAGGTACCCAGATTAAGAAAGGAGTCCCAGAGATGTCCTAGGTATCGTCTTCCATGACACACCAGTTCAAGACTGGCACACAGGATGGTGTGACTGGGGCCAGGCCATGGCACCAGGTAACATAGCACTGTGAAATCTGCTTCCCTCACCAGTGCAAACCTGAGCACCAGTCACCCTTCCCAGACCCTTGGTGTGGTTACCACAGAGTGTGCAGAAATCCATGAGATAACCCTACTGCAGGCAGCCAGCTACACCTACATTGATTCATTTTATATCCTCTACACAATTGCAGCAGGGGGAAGCACCATCATCTGTCCTGTCACTGAGATTTCAAACTGTGCGAGAACAATCAACCAAAAACAAGCCAAGGGACAGTCACTGGCTCAAACTGTTCCATCACAGCAGCTCTGTCATTCCACTGCCTCTTCCACCTCAGTCCAGCCTCCTGAGTGGCAGGTAGTGCCAAGCAGCACCAGCTTTGACTGAACCAGGTCATCATAGCTGGCTCTGTCCATCAGCCTTCTGTTGGTCCTCATCGTTTCATCATCTCTTCTCTTCCTAAAGCTCCTAAAGCTCTTCCTAAATCTCCACTGAGATCTCCTCCTGCTTAAAAGCAAACCAACCCATCAAGAAGACATGTCTTAAAGGAAACAGCCAAGCAAAACCATTAAAAGGACATTGAAGTCCCTAATGGCAGCTCTGGAAGGGGTGCACAGGTCTGTGTGCGTGGCCACCTCTACCTCCTGGGGAAACCCCAAGAACAGCCCTGGTGTAGGGCCAGAGATGGCAGTCCTGTAGCCAAGCCTAGGGAGAGAAATGATGTTTGTTTTCAGGGCTGCTGTCTAAGTTTACTCAGCTCTGTCAAGTCTCACATACTAAGCAGGAAATCCAATTAGTTCTCAGTGCTGCCCAGCAGCCTAACTATTCTTCCATGGTTCTCTGCCACTGGGTGACCCACCGACAGGTCATCTTTAATCAGAAGACAAGGGGGAGTCTATGACAATTAAGTCACACTGCAAACAGAGCACATGGTTCCTATGAGAGCCTCACACAGCTAGGAACCCTCCTGGGGTGCTCCAGCTGCTGCCTAAAATTGTTTTCTAAGAACTACCCAAAACAGTCCTTACTCTCATCACTGATAGCTGTGGTAGTGATAAATATGAAGTCCAGGAACGGGAAGTGCATAGATGATATCAGCTTCACACACTCTGTTTAAAGGAATTGAAGGAACTTCACCTGCTTACAATCTTCTTTGCTATTATAACTAATCTCTACTGAGGTCTCCTCAAGCCCACATCTCATCAACATTTTTTAATAAACATGTTTTCCATGTTTCTAAGTATTACCAGAAGGCACCAGAACAAAATACCACATTGTCTGCCTCAAATGCTTTTCTGGCATATACAGGACAGTCTTCTAGACACTTTGAAAGAAAAGCAGAAATGGTTTTGAACCTGATTTTGCAGAGATTAAATATTAACAATCTAATTCTTACTATGCGTCTGTTTAGGGAAACCTAAGAGCTTCATCTATGAATTATGTCTTCTGTAGAAACTCAAAGTGCACGTAAGCAAAAGAGAAAAAAACAAGCTAGGATAGTCATTCTTGCTTAGACATAATTATGCTACTGCAGAGTCTCAGAAGGTGACTCAAAGTTGTCTTGTGGGAATTAGAGGCTACTTCTGCAGAATATACCAGTGGAGCGCCACATGGGGATGGTTTACCACCCACAGAGAACATTTTGTACCATTGAAGCTTTGTATTTCTCAGCAGACCACACTTTGGGGCTACTTTTAGAAGGATCGTTGGACTGCATTATACTTCTGTACTGTCTCCTCACTGTATATTTATACTGGAAACTCTGCTGCACTTTTTTATATCTCAACAGCCAACCTGTGCTAGGCATTTTACAAACAACTTTGAAGAGCTTGTTCCCTGCCCAAAGAGAATGTTTACAGCAGGGTTTGCTTGATCTTCCAGCAGCATACCAGGGTAATCCGGCTGGTATCTCAGAGTCTCTTGTGGAGCCTTTCACTCGTCCCCTTTCTTTGGTCAGAGGAAGCTCAACACAGATGAACCCACAGAACAGAAGGAACCCATAAAGCTTGATATGTTGTTGAGTCAAGAAGATTTGCTGTGTACTTGCTCCATCCTTCCCTACAACCTATGCTATACATGTAGAATTAGATGCTGGCTGAGGAAGGGAAAAGAGGTAAGAGGAGAAACAAAGTTCAGAAGTCACCTACTACCTCCTCACAATGTCTCCTAAGAAGAGTACAGCACAGTCTTCCTTCGCATTCAATTGTATTCTTGAAAACTTTTCCTGAAATTAAGTCCAAAAAATCCTCAGGTGGGGAAAAGCCCTTTTCCAGCAACCTATTGTTTTCAAGAAAATGTGAATGGTATATTACACAGAAATTTCTGGTGCCACCGGGTGTGGATAGGGAGTTTTCTCTCCACCATTTCTACACAAATGGGTGAATCAACAATTTAAAATCAGTGCCTAAAATGTCAGGCCACTTTATCATCTGTAAGTGGAACTGCATGGTAGAGGGTGATATTCAGTAGAACAGAAAGAGCACTGATATCCCTGTTTTGAACTCTCTCCTCTTACTCTGCTGATTGCATGGACTTTTTGAGCTCCTGTGGACACTGAAGCTACCCTTACTGAGTACTCCAAAACTCTTGGGTATTGCCTTCAAAAGCCTCTCTACTCTCTGATTGAAAGTACATGTTGTGAGTTATATAGCATGAATATTAATTTCTTCCACTGAGCCGTATCACCATCTTTCAGGATCTTTTAAAGGGCACAAAAAATTGAAAGAGAGTTTAAAATGCACAACAAATTGAAGGAGAGGATCAATATTTTTTATGGTAGCATGTAATTTGTGTTTAATCAGTAGTTCATGGATAGTTAGGTGCATGTAAAGTCTGCAGGTTGGCTAAAAGATTAAGGTCCTTAAACTGTCTACTCAGTGGCTTTCTAACTGAGACTCCTACTAAGAAAAGCCTGGGCACTAAGAATCTAACTTGAGTGAGTCCCTTTACTGGGAAAAAGTAACTGCTTCTGAAGCTCCTATATTGCATCTTTTACGTTTAGTCGGAGGAAAACATTTTCAGCTTTCCAGAGGAAAAGAGGAACAGAAATTCATCCTACTCACTCTAGTCTTGTTCCTGATGTTAATTAAATACATCAAAGAAGATGTATGGTGTTTGAAGTTTGTATACAGATACTTTAATCAAAATGGTATTTTTGTATTTGAATTCTAACTCAGGTTCAGATTAACCTAAAGTGGCAGTGAAGCAGGCCACCCCTTCACACCTCAACTCCATACAAAGCTCCTTTCAGCCAGGCTTAACAACACGGGAATAAAACAGAGTGATATAAAAGAAAAAAAGCAGGACCAAGAGCATACATAGCCTGATTTTTAAAAGCATAATTCCACCACATTCCAGAAAGCCCTGTAACTTAGATGTACAGGCAGACAGGGTGGCATGAACACATATATAGGCAATATACGCAGTACCAATATTTAGATTTTTCCTCAAGTTCCCCAAACATCAAAATCTTTCCACTCTTGTTAATCCTGCATAATCATGACTTTCCTCTGACATGTAGTTAAAAAATGTCTTTTGTTGCTACATATTTTCAGCTTGGATTCAGTAGGATGATGAGGGACTTTCTCTCCTATGAAAATCGCACAATTTATCTTCAGGAGCAGTTTTTCTACCACTAATTCATAACACTGTAAAAAGCCCAGCAACCCCAATTTTTCTGATTAAGGGAGTAGTGTGAACCAGATACTCACTGAATATACCAAAAAAGGCCAGCTCACTAAGTAATTCTGCACTTGTCTTGCTGTGAGCTCTTGAGGTACATTTGGAGTGAAAGTCACCAACAAGTAGATCCCTGTTATTGTCAGTGTTCCTCCTTTAAAGAAAAGGACACATTATTTTGGCAATACAATATTTGGTAATCATGGTCATACTTGATCTCCAGCTGATTCGGAAATAGTTTCTAGGAGAAAATTTAAGTCCATTTAAGCAGATCTGTACTTAGGCAATTGGATCACCTTGCATTTGTGGTCTTATCTAGTCTAATTTTTATTAAACACTCAAAGAATTTTGGAAACATGAAAAGAGCTGTCAGTAAAGCCATGTGAATTAGGGTTCCAACTCAGCAATGCATTTTCAAATACTGTCAATTCCAAACCCAAGTGTATGACAAAGGAGACTCAATCCTTCATATTTTCCACAGGCACAAATTGCGTCACACAAACTTAGCCTAAACTGAAAGGACAAGTCTCCTACTAGCACAGTCAGCTAGGTCATTAACCAGTGTAAATAAACACAACTGTGCCAAAGTCAGTGCGGCCACAGAGATCTGCACCAGCTATCAACCTGCCCTGGAGGCATCAGATGCAACACACATGTGCCAGTCCAATGCTCATGTGGAGCTGTCCTAAGGCCAACATTCTGGCTGCTCCCTGTTGTATTTGCAGATCTATGAACTGTTTTATAAAAGGATGATTTGCAATAGACTGTTCAGCCGCTAGGTTGCCAGGGCCCCTTTTCAAGGTCGAACTTGCATTATTATGCTTTTAATAAAAATCTGCAAGTTCAGCCTTGTGGACATCCAACTGACAAACACAGATGTTCACTGAAGTATCAAGATAGAAGTGAGCTGATCCTAAGATCATAAACTCTATTGGATTAAGGAAGATATTAGCTAATCAATTTTTCTTCAAGTAATCTTTAAAATTCTTGGTAAACCTATAAATCGGCGTGGAATGTGAGGCTCAGGAATACAAAACAAAGCACATCCGGATGGCTTTGTTGGCACTGGTATCTCACACAGTTCCCTTGGAAAAGCAGAACTGTGTTATATTTATGTGCTTGCAAAACCATCACCATATTTCCCATCATACAGCTCATTCTTATGGAATGTAGCAACATTGTTAAATCCATCTTGCAAAGTCAAACTCACAGAAATAAAATAAATCAGCTGAACGCTAGTTAAAGCAATACACAGTGTATAAGGCCATAAGGGAAACATGATCAGTGAAGTGGGGGGGGGGGGGGGTTGAATTTAGCAGCTGAGCTGGCAAACTTGGATTCCAAACCTAAATAAATCGTATATAGTATTCCTGGAACGATACTGAGCAGATCTCTCCAACACATTCATGAGAACAGCTGTCCTCACTACAGTTTGGACAATCAAGCCTAGATGCTAGGAACCCACAGAAATATCAGGTGCCCTGCATCAGGTGCACTGTCCCAGTTGAGATGGCTTGGTGTAAAGCCCAAACCCTGAAATGTGCTTTTCTCTCACTATTACTGTGTTCAAGGTAGGCAGTTTTAATATGCAAAAAAATCTTGGACACAGACAAAAAGTTGACAGGCTTTTACAGTTAAGACCACATTTCCCAACTGAACACTTGACAATATGATTATTTGTTCTTTGAAGTGATAAAATTAAAACCAAAGGGAAGTTATCACTTTAAATTGAGCTTGAATTTTTGTGCAATATCTATGCAGTAAGAAAAAAAATCTTATATGTGAATGAGTAACTCAATAACTTCCCTGTTTTTATTAATTTTGTGTTGTACTCATAAAGATAATACTAAAGACAACCTCAGAGGCAAAAATAGAAAATGAAAATAAATTTGAGCAATAAGGACACATAAGGAATGAGTTATGGTTGTAAGAGCAGAGGATTTGGGAATATGGTCTTTTCCTCATGCATTGAAGATTCTCTCTCTTTTTATCACTTTTTCCCAATTTTGAAAGTATCTGCCTTGAAACACTTACTTGGGAAAGTGGGAGTGTGAAGGTGGGGGGCTGTGTGAGAGTTACAGCTTGCTAAGCATATGGCAGTGCACATGTCTAGATTAGCAAATGCTTACTTACCCAATATATCAGCAGTCCTCATGGTCTTCTTTAGGAAAAAGACAGAAATAAATGCACTACCTAGAACAGAAATATAAAGACCTTTATATATATATATATATATATATATATTTGTTAGAATATCAAGTGCTATAGCAAAAACCTGCCCTGGGACAAGTTTAAATATATCTCATGGGTGTTGTTGTTGCACCATACCAAGATATAAACAGCCAGCAGTCCATTCCTGCAACCAACCACCGCTCGGTTTCTCTAAGATTTCAGATGTACCCAGCAGGTTCTTACGTGGTTGAAAAGATGCAACACCCTTCTTATTTCCCATGCAGGGACACTGCTCAAACTGCTCTGATTCAGTCATGTGGAAATGTCAGGAAAACTGGGCACTGATCAGCCTTACTGTTTCACTCCTTATTTTGCTACCAAGTCACTGTATGGACTTGCTCAAAGCAAATTGCATCATAGAACAATAAAATTCTGCTTCTTTAGTCTTCAGTGTATTAGAGGTTTATAAGTAAAGTAACAGCAGTACAAAGAAGAAAGTCACTGCAAAAACATAGTATTTAGTATGAACTAAGTGGTCATGATGTCTGCAGACAAATAGGAGGAAAACCCCACACGTACTGTACGAGAGCACTGTCCATGGTCTTTCACAGTGACTTGCTCTGAGGAAGGAGAAAAGTGGAAGTGAGTCCTAGAAATTATTTCCTGTTTTCTGGGAAACACTTTCTCTTGTTCAGCTCTTTCATGTGACCTCTGCCAGCTCCTAGACCTGCCTCTTCAGGATGGGCAGCAGTGAGAAGATGAGCAGCAGTAGTGGTTGGGGCAGGTTTTGTGGTAAGCAGCTCAGTGTGGTCATGTGCTAGACAGGAAAGAAGGGCTTTGAACTTACGGTGGATGAGACTGGGAGACATGGCTCTATTCCAGCACACATCATCTACCTCTAAAAAGATGAAAAAGAGGCTGGATAGCTCCTATCTAAGAGGGACGAAGTCCTCTGTGAGAGGTGCATCAGTAATGTAAGATTCATTCAGAAACCTCAAAGAAAGACTGCTTGGGAGGAACAGTGAAGGGACACCTTGAAACAGTCATGGGATGCTGCTACAAGAGCTCTGTACGTGTCTACAGCATGGTTTATTCTTGAAATAACAGTTCAACGTTTTTACAACTGTCTTTGCCTCATTATCTCTATTGTTCTCATGGAACATTTCATTCATGGTTAGCTAGTAGATGTACTCTAGAAAAATCCAGAGAGGTTCATACCAAAAGGTAAACAGAGAACTGCAATTCAGCACCATGCCTCTGTTTTCCAGTCAGTAGAAAATTAGATACAGCAGAAGTCATAAAACTAAACTGTATCAAGGGTGATGGGGATCTGTGCAAATGAGCAAGTGCAATAAAAGGATCTTCAACTGAAAATGCTTCATTGAAATTAAGTTGCCTGATATGATTTTCTTTACTCGATTTTTCAGTGCCGACTTTGCTGGAGTGAAGACACTGATGGTATCCAGGCAACACTGGTAATAGCAGAGCTACCTAGGTTTAGGAAAAAAAGAAGGGACAAAAACCAGGAAAGAAGCAGCAGCACCCAAGATAGTGCAGGAATTAATTACTGCTCTGTCTCCCTGCTCTCATAGCTTTCCCAAATACCACCTCAGCCCACTCATCTAGACAGGCTCCGTCACAGCAAAGACCTGTTGCTTAAAGGACTGATACCTCAGTGATTTTTTTGCTGTTGTTTTTTGTTTGTTTGTTTTGGGTACTCCATGTCTGGACTCTCTGCATTCAGCAGAGGTCTTGTAAATGCAACTCCACCGTTGGCATCCAATTTGGGATGAGTTATGCCCAAGTGTCAGCTTGGGAGGATCACAACCTCTGAGGCTGGCAGTGGGCACAAGGAGGTGCTGGAATGCAGCCAGATAAGGAAACTTGTCACTCAGCCTGTTATCTGCTTTAATAATGCATTCAAATGCAGCAAGCTCTGTCTCCAGAGATAGCTGGTATTGCACCAGAGATCATGAGGTTAACAGAATCTATGTATAATTAATACTCTTTGTGACGTAGGGTAATATGCAGAGGAATCTAAAAATAGGAGAGGTTTTAAGAACATGTATTAGACCATCTGGGAGTAGAGAAAAAACTGAAGTAGGAGGGGAGGTACAACACCAAGGTGAGGAGAATGAGACGTGGGAGATACTCTGAACACAAAAGACAACTGTCACTCTGGGTAAGCTGCCAATGCTCCATTTGTATTCAAGTGAAGAAGAAAAGGAAATGGGGTAAATCTAAGAGAATAAGCAGAGAACAGTTACACAGACCTGATGAGATGCTAGAAGACATACATGGCTGATCAGAAGCCTCACAAACTCTGGCTGTTACCTCCAGGACTAAATTTTAAGCAAGTTATGGTAACATGGCCAAGAGAACATGATATTTTAATTTTACTTTTATTTTGTTAGTTTTCTGGGGTTTAAGCTCCCATGTTTGACTTTGGGATAGTCTTCCATATTCTTCAATTTTCGAGGTAGGTTTGAATCAGATTAAAGCAAAGAAACCAAGAGCTGTTTGTCTTGTTGCAAATGGGTTGGGGAGGAGGAGTGTGAAAGGAGCCCTGGGAATGCAGGCTGGTGTTTGCTAGTTTTGCCTTCTGCTGGCTTTGCAGCCTTTTCGGGCTGGCGATATCCATGACAGACACCAAAGTGTTCCCCAGGAGCCCGGTGAGAAATCCACAGCCCTTCCAGCTGCTCAGCTCCTCTTCCTTAGCTCCTTTGTGCTCCCACTCACAACCTCAGGTGCACTCAGTTGCTTAAGACATTAACTCCTCCAGAAAAGGCAGTTTAAGGCAATATGCTAAAAGGCCAACACACACCCTCTGCCCTCCAAGCTGATCCTGCTTTGAGCAGGAGGTTGGGTTATGCATTTTCTGAGGTTCCTTCCAACCTGAGTTTTCCTAGGACTCGTGAACTCTTTGCAGGAGAGTAAGTGGGCATCCAGAGGCTGTAACTAGGCCTACCAGATACATGAATATAAGCCCTTACTGTATCCCAAATTCAGTTCTTAAATGCAGACCTGCTGAAACTCCCCAGACTCTCCACTCCTTTCCCACCCTCCCTCAGATCACAGGTGAGGTATCTCGCATCTTCCCACCTCTCCTCCTCTCCACCAGTGATGTTCTACCCCATAATTTCCTCCTAGCCCACTTCCCCTTCATTTCACCCCATCACCATAGCGTTAGTTTAACTCCCTACCACTCAGCTCCAGTTTTCCTTTTTCCCATGCCAGGGTCCTCTTGTTCTCCCTCCACAGAAACTGTGCTTCCTCCTCCTCCACCATTATACTGTTGTGAGAAATAAATTATTGAACATTATGTTTAACTCTGTGAGTGAATAGGCTGAGGAACTTGGGCAATTGCTGTGCTGAAAAGTATGAATATATCTTTGCAATGGGTTTTTTGTTTGCTTTCTTTTTTAAAAAAAACATAGTTACAGAGATTGAGATCTGTGTGAGGGATAGTTTTCTTCTGGTTGTTTGTTATGTTTTTTTTTTTTTTTTTTAATTGGTCAGCAATCGAATACAACAACACAGAAATGCAGACAAAAAATCGTGTCAAAGAGTAAGCTGGCAATAGCTCGGCAACAAAAAAAGCAATTTATCATTGTTCTGAAGCCTCGCTGGTTTTGAACCATTGGCTTTGGGAATACAGCACTTGCACAACCCTAGGCCTGGATTATCAGCCTTCAAGTCATCAAAGCAAAGACTGCATCCCTGGTCATCTGAGAAGACTTGTGTACTTTTGAGTGAATCAGAAGAGTTTTTAGCTTTTTCACTAACTATTAAGGTAAAACTTTCAAAAGCAGGCAGAGATCCAGCTCTCATTCCCAGTGACAGTGGTAGCCTGTTAGATGAAGGGCAGAAAATCTGTGAGATGATCTGTTAAGGATCAAACATTACAGAACAAACACATCCTAATGTAATTCTTGAGTTTCTTTCGTGCCTTGATTGCATACCTATATTAATATCCATAATTTGAGAAGTAAATAGGTTCTGTAAAATGCTTGCATCGATATGACAGAGCCTTTCTTAATGCTCATGAAACTCAAATGGAAAATATGATTTGACACTACATCAAAATATGATAAATAAAAACTGTTGGGTGGGAAATGGGGGAAAAGGGTTTGTTCAGGAGCTTAATTATTATCTAAAAATCTTCATCTTTTCATATATCAGCATAAACCAGGCTGGTTTACATTCATTATTGATTTAGTATATTCATTATATGTTGAATGATCATATATTCACACTATTGAATAAATATGTACTCATTGCAGCATGTGAATTTCAATGTAAATTGAAAAAATGATAAAAAATTTTGAGTTTTTTCATGATATGCAATTAAGTGACTTGAGGAAGGGCTGTAATGGTGCTACACATAGCTTAGTCAGCTGCTCATTCTCTTAGGAGAGTGATCGTTTACAATTATCTCCATATGCGGGTTTTCTCCAGCACAAATAGAAACAAAGAGCAGTGTGATGTGTGGGTTCTGCCACTAACAGACAATGAATGGTGAGAATCCAGCTCACAAAATAACTCCTCTGCTTCCTAGACACAAAAGCTGCAGTTGGGATTGCGTTTTGTTTGTTTCTTTCAGAAAGGGATAATACACAACAGAAGAAGTAAAAGATAGAAAATACATACTGATTCATAGCATGTATTCTCTGTATTTTGTCCAATCCAGCCATAAAAAACTCAAGTGAGCGTGCATTATTTATTTTTCCTATGCAAAACTATTTCACTGTATTTCACTATTAAGCTGTTTTCCTGATACTCAAGCTATTTATGAATATGATCTTTTTGCCTCTTTTATTTACTGTCAAGTCTTACACTAAATAATTTTTGTCACAACTGTTCATAACTCCAAATATTAGTATATCCTTTCTTTTCCTCTTTTCAATTCCTAGATGAGCTTTATGTACTATTTTAAAAGATGAGCTTTATGTACTATTTAAAAAGATTTGTGCTCTCCTCATAAATGCACAGACTGCTTGCACTACTTCTGTCTTCTCCAATAGTTTTCAAAAAAAAAACCACAGAAAATTTAATATTTTCTTTAAAAGTTCATTTTCTTAAGCTTAACAAACTCAGGTAAAGGCATTTAAAGACCCCCATCCAGAAGAACACTTCACTCGTGGTCTGGATGAAATACCATGAGAGGAGAACTAGTTATGATTCAAAGTCTATTGCCCCTCTCTCAGTTTGTGCAACAATATGTCACTTTGAGACCAAGCATTTACTCTGTTTCATGCAACTTAAAGGTGTGCTTCCATCTAATCAAGCAGTTTAAATTCACCCAGTTGATTTTGCCCTAAATCAGTTGAGCAGTGCTCAAGTTACAAGGATGCAGCTGCTGCCATCCACATTTCAAGATGTGACCTCAAAATATGCCTTATATGAACAGATCCTCAGCCTATCTTCCAAGCTGAACTGATTCAGGACCCTCCTAGTACTGAAAAACTTCAAGATGCTTCAATCCATCTCTAAACTCAAGCTATCGTAGTCTGCCACAGAATCAGGAAAATGTGGAGAGATGATGAGCTACACAGTGCATTTAATTGCTGCAGCTCAAATGACACCTGGGAACAAATTCATTACATCCAATTGACTACTAAAACCTATTCTTAGTTTATATGATGGATATTAATGCTCCACTGGATACAAAGAAAGACATTTCAGATAGCTGTTGATAGCTGTCCTGCACACTGGACCTATAACATTTCTAGCATGATCAAAGTTAGTACTGGAAAAGCAGTGAACAAAACATGAAACGTTTTTCCCCATCTGAGAAATCACTTGAAAGAGAGCCCATTAAGGTGGTCTTAATTCTGGAACCTGGATTATAGGACATACACGCTGCACAGAGAAGGAAAAACCCTGAAAATCCTTTTGTTGCATCTTCTAGACAAGTACAAATCAAGTATTTTAAAGAATAGTTTGGTGAGTGTTTCCTAGATATCATTAGTAACAGAGTCCTCAAAATTCCAAGTTCTTGGGCCACAAAGATGTTACATTACAGTAAGAAGGAGAAATCAATTTCTACAAGAGTATCTGAGAGTCTTCCTAAAGTACATCAGGAATATAACTTTTCAAAGCCTAAAGCACCCCACTGCTGTTTACAAGAAGCATATAAAAATGCAAAGGGATCTTAACAATGTCAGGCTAAGTGAGTCAAGTGTAAAACAACTCCCTACAGAATGAGGAAAACTGCAGAAGAAATGATCTCCAATGCCACTGGCCTCTTCTCACCTTTTCCATCCGTAAGTCATTTCTGCAGGCAAAAGCAAGATAATGAGTTAAAAACCACTGCAACCTAAAATTACCCAAGCCACGTGTAAAACGAGTTTTACTTTTTAAGTATAGAAAGTTTCTTAATGATCACATCAAACATGTATTACTCCTCCACTCTTAAATTAAAAATTTACTAATTTCTCCTCTTGAAGAAAACAACTGCTGTCTTCTCAAACTATTTAAAACTCTGAACAGATGTAGAGCTTGCATCATTGCAACCACACACAGAAATACTTCCACTGTGTAAGAAGAAAAAGATAGTTTTTCTAGCTTAATTCTAAGAAAAAAAAATTTAAATCTCTTGGTGCCATGCCAATTCATGATCTTTGGTGCTGGATTCTTTTTAAAGCCAGACACTGGAAGCATCCAGCTCAATAGAAAGAGGCACAAAATTTTCACTATTTAATTGATACCGGGTTAAGTGCAAAATTCAGTTGGATGCAGTTAAATGTGGTAGCAGAGCATAATAGATGTTGGCTCCATCTATTTTAAGATGCTTCCCATCACAGAAGTCTAGAGATATATGACGGGTACAGCCCAAATCCATTCTGGGAAGAGACTCCAGCCTGCCTTCTCCTCCTCCAAACCCTGGTTTCCAAGCAAAGGAAACTTCCCTGCAAACCCAGAGTCACACAGATCTGCAGAGAATCCCCAAGATGACTGGACATACTGCAAAGCACATTTCTCCTCAGATCACCATATGTACTGCATTTCCAATGTCAGTGAGAGTCAGCCCTTACCATACGGGACGTGTTGACACTGAATTTGGGAACAAAATGCTTCTCAGAAGGCTGGACTTAGGGTTCAGGTACGCATTTGGAGTTTGTTAACAAGTACTTAATTTGTTCATTAAAAAAAATTAATTTATGAAAGACACACATTCAACAATACCTCAAAAAAGCCTGTCAGCTAGACTCTGAAAAGGCCACCCTCCACCACTTAAAAGAGGTCACAACTTAATGAGAAAAATATTTCTTGATCTTCTAAATTGGAAGACCTGCTGCCTAAACTACCCTTTGCCCAGTTGTTAGCAGATGATGCACATGTGACTTGGGCAGTTTGTCATTGTCCTAAATGATGAACTCTTTTAAAATTAAAAGGGTGCTCTCTCTCTGGCTTTAATTTCAGAAGACAGGAAAGTATCTTGTAGTAGGAAGTGTTACTGGGAAATTATTGCTGTAATTGGCTGTCTACATGATTTTTACTTGCCCTTCCTTAAGGGAATGTTTGCCAGACTAAATAAAATTTCAGATATTTCTATTGTTTGGGCTATGAAATTGATACTGTCAGTTGATTTATGGGAATGGAATATAAAGTACTTTCTGGGATCTTCCAGAATAAGCATTCTGGGCTAGTTTAACAAAAAAAAAAAGTGGGTGAGAATTTTGGTAAGACATAACAGTTAAGAAAATGGTTTCTTGGTATTTGTTATAAGTAAGGTAAGTGGAGAATGTAGGAATCATCAGATGCAACATTTATTCGCATTTTGCAAAAGCAAAGAAGGAATCTGCTCAGATAAAAATCAACCCTAAATGTGATCTCATCTTTTTCAGTTTAATAAATATTGGGATTTGGTTTACTACTCACTGCTTTCTGCTTTTTTTTTCTAGTTTTCTATATTTGCATTTTATTCAGTTTGAGCAACAAATGAGATTGGCCAATATTCTTTGAAGTTCAGAGACGTCTGACAATGCCTACAATTGTTACAGATATAACTACTGCCACCAAAATCACACTGACATAAGTCATATTAATTTACATTTTCATCTCGGGTAATATGTCATTTCTTTCTTTGAGGAATCTTTCCTACTATGATGAACTAACATGGCTTTATATCTGAAATTCTGCAATAGTTTCACATTAAAGGTTACAGTAAATTGCCTGCAGTTTCCTTCCCCCTTCTCTCTCTGCTAAACTGCACCCACATATGGTTAGCTGCTTCCTTCCACTACAGCCAGGCAGTCCACTGGGAAGATATTTCATCTTTTCTACCTTTCCCATGGAGAATCACTCACTGCACTGTCACTTCCAAGCGTGCAGCTGGTAGCTGGAATGTTATCACTTGCCAATAGCAAGTAAATGAGCTCCAGCATAGTCAGAACTGTTGAGATCTCTCAGTCCTGGGTGTTTCAGCTGTGGATGTGAAGTGACCAGATTAAGGGATGCAGCTGCACCCTGGGTTCCTGTTTTTACAGCTTCCACACAATATTGCCCTGTCTACCCTGCTTTACACTAGCACAGCATGAAGACATATTTTTAAATGTGCGTTACTTTGTCAAAGAAACAGACATCTCATACCTGAGCACCTTAATAACAAAAAACCCCACATGAAGTGAAGAGTGAGATCACATCACTTCAGCTAAAGTCCAATTAATCTGTACATAAAGGAACAAATGAACATGTTTAATAATGTCCATAAATGCACTAAACATTTCTGGAAATTTCTAGGCCCTTTTTGTCACACACTGCGGAGAGTCAAGCAAGTTTGCCCACATCAACATGAATCATGGTGATGGGCAGGGAACAGGGAGCAGAGACCACTTGGCGTGATGGTAACACAGCAAATACATTGTAGGCACTCAGGATCAGAGCACGGCTCTGTGCATGCAGCAGGATGCCAGCCCCCTCTCTGGGGCCTTGCAGAGCTGGCAACGCTGTTACAGCACTGGGCAGGAACTAGCAGAGCACAGACTGACGCAAAAGACAAAACCACGGAAAAAGAAATGTATTAGAAGAGTATTTGATTTAAGTAGACAGTTTTTGTCAAACTGTCAGCTCATGTAATTAAATGAATAATCTCTTTTCAAACCACAACATTAACGTTTTCCTCTTGTGTTCCTGCTGCAGTTTCTGTGGTATTATTCCTCTAGCCAGAAGCAAGCATTTGGTTAAAGCATATACCCAAGCAAGAAATGGCAAATCATCTCACCTATAACCGAAACACATCCCAGTGGAGCGACAAGAGTAATGGGGGCGAATCCGTAGGCTGTGAAATTGCCCACCTCTCCAAGCCCCAGGAGGGTAATCCCACACAACCATAGCTTGCTCCTGTAGTAGGGCTTCTGCTCTGCTTGGCAAACCAGTCGGAGATGAGCGCATTTCTAGAAGATTAATTATTAGGAACAGGTATGAATAGAAAGACTTCCATTGTGTTCTTATGTCTGACAAAAGTGGAATAATTAACGGGGCTGTCTACATCAAGTTTCAGGTGCATCAAGGTTTTCTTTTTAAACACGACTTTGAGCTTGTTGTTCCAGAGCTTTGTGTTAACTCAGTGCTGCTTCAGCTGTGCTTTCTTAGCCGTGGTGGAAAGGGCTGAAAAATTAGGCCTCTGAATAAACCTGAAAATGCTAAGTGAATACTAGTTAGTGTTTCCTAGCTATCACTGCACACATCTGTTCTTGTCTCAAAGCAAAGCTCAGCAGTTGTGCTCTGAATCTGGAAACACTCAAAGGCAGGAGACGGGGCAGAATCAGAACTGTGGCAACAAACCGGGACAGAGGGAACAGCCAACAGGGAGTTCCTGTCCATGAAACCTATCCTCGCCAGAAATATAATTTCCAAATGAAAAAGGCAGCACTTAATCACATCTTCTGTAGGGAGGGCTTTATATTAATTAAATAGAATTTATGATTTGGCTACAATTTCCTGTTTGACCTTAGAAGGAGATCACAAGTAAAGCATTATTTTCCAAAGAAAAAACAGTTGGCACAGGTATAACATATACTCAAGTAATACTTCATCAACACTTCCTGTTACATGAAGAAGGTATCACTGACACAAGTCGTGATTGTTTTCTCTCTGGCTGTACAGCAAGAACCTGTATATAGCAAGATAATTTGTCATTGATCACACTGATCTTCTGAAACAGAGTCCAGGCAGTGTCTGTCAAGAAAGTGTCATAACTGGGAATAATGCAATGTTTACCAAATTAATTCTGCAGATTATCATTTCCTTTCTCAAATTACTCTCCAGCCTCTCTGCACATGGGTCAAAAAAGGTGGAAATCAAATGATACAGTTATTACAGTACAAATGGTGGTAAAGAAATTTTTTTCTCCGTCACTTGATATTTGATTTTAGACATCTCCCTGCAGAGCCTGGGGATGTTGTAAAGAATTTTCCTCATACTCCCATCCTTCTCTGTAGGCTGCTTGACAGAGTATGGGCCAAACTGCCATGTCTGTAATACTCCATAGTCTTAGTCAGTGCTCTTGTGGAGAAGATGCAGCACATTATTGAAGCTTAGTGCTGTGGAACGTGTTCAAGGGATGAAATTCTAGGAAGAAGTTTAGCCCTCCAAGGACAAAAAGAGCAAAAGGAAATCAAACTTGAGCCACAGACCTGGATGTTCTTCACAGTAACATTCAGGATTTTCCATTTTTATAAACAAAGAAACAAAAAAAGCCCAATAATGATAGAAATTAAATTAATATTAAATAATATTCAAATTATTATTCAAGAATCCAAGTTTCTGCTGAAAATTAAATAGGACAAGTTCTTAACTGAATCCTGAGTTATGTTTTTACCCCAGATTCTCATAGGATTAACTTTTGAGGGCACAGTGAGATTTAAAAGATGTGCACTGAATATAGGAAGGTGAGCTCAGCAACTCCCCTACAGCCTTCTTTCTCCACTTGTCTGTCCTCTTTGCACAGTAATGTGTGAAAATGGTATTTAGGTAAAGGCCGTTTATAACTTAGCTGAAATACATTGCAAATGATGAGCTCTTCTTCAGCTGACAACCTGCTAGAGGGAAGAGAAGCAGCATACTGGACTGCATAGTCAGAGACGGACAGAGAAGAAAAAAATTTGGCCTGTCCAATTAATATGAGTATGAAAATAAATGCTGAGATCTAGGGAAAGTCATTATTCATATTTAGAAGATGCTGTTACTAAATGGAGAAAAACCTAATTTAAAGGATAAAAAAAATTTCAGTTTAAACTTTCTGTCGAATGGCAATGACAGCTGTTGGGTTTCCCTAATTGGCATTTAAGAAGCTGATAGTTCAAGTCCAGTAAAAGGGCTGTTATGCTTACAAGTCGATAGAAGTCTGCCTGTATGCCTCAGTACATCCCCAGTGCTCTCAGCAGACAAAAGATAGGAAATCTGAACAACCTCATTATTATGGCTAGACTGAATTTCCACTTCACTTTTCTTGACTTCACCTTTACCTTTCCACTTCAACTTCAGTTTTTCCTCGAGCCTGTCCTGGCACTGTCACCACCAGCAGGTTGGAACCCATGTTGGAGAGGCAGCAGTCATCTCAACTTGCCTACCACCTCTGGCTAAACAGGTTTCTTTCTATGGGATTCTTTCTATGGGATTTAAATGATGTTTAAAATAGGAGGGAATCACTGAAGAACCTTCTAGCATTAATTAAGTGGGTTACTATGAACAGATTTCACATTCCACAACTTTCTGTTTCATCCTTCACAGAAAAAGCAAGAAGTAGCTTTATATGAGACCTGTACAACTACTAAAATACTAGCTAGGAAAAATATTTCTTCTGGACAATTTACACAACAATGTCTTCTGTGCTTTAAAAACTTTTCTTAGAAGACCTAAAAATATAATGAAGTCTACAGGATACAGATTATAATGAAAAATTTAGCTTTCTACTGAGTATGTATTCTAATTATTAAAACAGAAAGGATTTTATAATTTACATCCTACAACCCTTTACCGCAGTTGTAAGGGCAGCACCTCCCATTACTTTTATGATTGAAATAGTGTTTACTCAGATTATTTTATCTTAATTGCAGAAGAAAAACTAAATTGGTCAAAGTTGGTTTGGGGTCCAATATTGTAAAAACCTTTATGTCTTTATGCATTTATGGAACAGGTCCTCAGGGAGCCGACTCAGAAAGATGCTCTCCTTGATCTGCTGCTTGTCAACAGAGTGGATCTCATGAGCAATGTGGTGACTGGCGCCGTCTTGGCCACAGAGACCACAAAATGTTTGAGTTTAAAATCTTTGTTGACAGGAGGAAAAGTGCAGGAAAACCTCAGCTCTGGACATGAGGAGAGCAGACTTCAGGCTGCTCAGGGAACTAGTAAGAAAAGTCCTCTGGGAAATGTTTTTGTAGTGCTGGCATCTGTCAGTACTGGTCACTTTTGAATCTTCACCTCCTAAGGGTGCAGGAGCAGCAAGTCCCCAGTGTCAGAAGTCAAGCAGATGAGGCAGAAGGAGGGCTTGGCTGAACGGGGATGTTCTTTTGGGTCTAAGGCAAAAAAGGAAGGTGTGTGCCCAGTAGAAGCAAGATCAGGTGACACAGGAAGAATACAGAGATGCAGCTTGCCACTGTAGGGAGAAAATTCGTGTGGCTAAAGCTCAACTGGAGTTGAAGCTGGCCAGAAATGTGGAGGACAATAAAAAGAGATTTTTCAGATATATAATAGCAAAAGGCAGCATAGAAATAACATCAGATTGTTACGGAATGAAGATGGGCACCTCACAAACAGGGACATGGACAAGGCAGAGGCGTTTAATGTGTTCTTTGCCTCTGTCTTCAACATGGATGATGGACCAAGGTGGACTCAGTGCCCTGAGCTGGAGGACCATGGCTGTGAGAACGTTTGACTCCCAGTCAACCCTGAACTTGTGCGGGATCTGCTGCTCCAGCTGGATCACTACCACTCTATAGGGCCTGACGGGATTCATCCAAGAATCCTCAAAGAACTAGCTGATTTAATTGCAAAGCCTCTCTTGATTGCTTTTGTGCAATCTGGGAATCTGGAGAGGTCTCAGCTGACTGGAAGCTGGTGAACATTGTCCTGATTTTCAAGAAGGGCAAGAAGAAGTACCCTGGAAAATACAGACCTGTCAGTCTGTCACTGAAGTTTAGTGCCGATAAAATTATGGAAAAGAGTATTCTGGGAGGTACTGAAAAACACCTCACGGTCAATGCAGTCATCGGTCACAGCCAGCACAGCTTCAGGAGGAGAAAGTTCTGCTTGCCAAATCTGACTTCCTTCTATAATAGAGTAACCTACATAGCTGATGTAGGAAAGACAGTTAATACAATATTTTTGCACTTCAGCAAAGCTTTTGATACTGTCTCTCACAGTATCCTTCCTTTCTTGCAGATTCAGTGCGACCACAAGTGACCCACAGCTAGTATTTCTTTCTGGCACATTAAAAGGAGGAGGAATTATGAACATTTCTTCTATTCCTGTATGACAACCACAGCACAGAACAGGTTGAGAGCTCCCAACAACTCCCGACTCCCAGCAACTACAGCAGGGCACTGCTACATTACAGCTAATGAAAGAGAGAAGGTTTATTAAACGCAACAAAATTTGCATTTTGAACTTCACCAAACCCAAACTGCAATGTAAGTACTTGCTAAATATAAACAACTCTGAAAAAAGAGAAACCATATCATACCTGTATATTCAAAGAGACACTAATGAGACAATTTGAAGCAGCAGCAAGTAAAATTCCAAAGAGCTGAGTCTGCAAATCACAAAACAAAGAAATGCAAAAATACTTGTTAGTTTAAGAAGAACAATATAATGATGGTTTTCTGATAGCACATTATAACCCAATCAAAACCAAATTATTGTACTTTTCAGTCACTGAATTCATGCTGCAGATATTAAAGTGGTAAGAAATACCTCTACACAGTTGACTAGGGCTTAAGTGGTAAACAAGGAGGAGTGGAAAGGGCGTTGTCAATGGTTCTGCTGTCCTTCAGTAGAACACCTTATTAAATCTCATGAAAGAAAAGACTAGGCAAGTTTCAGTTGAAAACCAGAGACGGGATTTTTTCCCCCAAAAAAGGATCTGGTTTTTACATTATCCAAAAGGAAAATCATCAGCAATCAAACTGTTCCTATTGGAAAGCAATTATCTTACGTTTTAACATACCCACTATTTGACAAGGCAGCCAGGAACATAGGTCTCCTGACAGTTTCTTTAAGGTATTGTGTTATTTTATCAAATAATTTCCTGATAAGACTGTCTAATGTTCAGTAAGATTTGCAAACTTTCTATGAAGGCAAGAAATTAAAAACATTGAAGCAGGAGTCATTGTTTTGGAAAGCAGTCATTTAAAGATGCCATTTCAGCAAGGTCAAACAACAGGTACTTAATAGAGCTCCCTGTCCACTTTCAAAATGTTCTAACACATTGCAAGCCATCCTAAATGTATTAAAAATCCATTCAGGGTCACTTCTATAGCGCTGTGAGGAGCCCCATTAGCTTGTAGAGAAGACAAACATACCATCAGTTTTTATAAACAAGGTCATGGTAATATAACCCAGCATAACAACTGTTTTCAGGCTGTAAAGCAGCATCCAACTCTGTGCTCACAGCCTCAGGTTTCATGATACTTATCCAAGAAGGTCCCTGGGCAACTCTGAACAGGCAGTGCCTACCAGCCAGAGACTCTTACCCCTCAACATTTATAAAGAGCAACATGTTGTCCAGAAAGCACTTGGAAGGGGGTTGTTGTTGTGGCTAGATAGTTCCCAGACTAAGAAAAGGCATCCCCAAAAGTGTGAAAAAAAACCCAAAACCCTTATTACAAATCAAATACAATGTTCTTATTTAAGCCAAACAGCAGAATCCAACCATTTCCCGTCCCTATGCTTCTGTAGTGGCTTAGAGTCAGCAGACAACAGAACGGCTCTGAGAGAAGTGCTTGGCTGCCTGCCAGGTGTCACCAAGACATGACTGATGGGTCCAAGGGGATTCAGAGACAAGAATGCAGGAAGTGAGAGGGCTCCCTCTGCTAACTACTACAGCATCAGTGCCACAGCTTGTGTACACGAAGCATTCAGTGAGAAGCATTACTCAAGATTTTAGCCCATAGCCTCTGGTGCACCGCCACTGGAGGTCCTTCCCCTCTTGCATCCTCTCCCCGGGATCCTCCTGTGGGTGTTCCAGCAGCATGTCCTGGGCTCTCCCACACACCCAGTGTTTTTCACGCTCTGGGATCACACCTTGCTGGAGCCAGTGGGAAGTGTGTGATGCGACATCTCGGCACACCGCAGCACAGACGTCCCTGCTGAGATCAGCACTGACTGTTCCAGGGACACAGTGGCCTCCTTCCCTCCGGGGAAATGCTGTCACACCGACACCACACAGGCCTCGCAGAAGCACAGGGGATGGGTTTTCCTTCCTTACGCCTTAATGCTGTAGCATCAAATCCTGAGCACTGATCTTGCCCAAAGTTTGACCACTTCATCCTGCACACACAGCAGCTTCAAAAAACAGCAACTAAATCAAAACAGTTTTCTTGCTCCTGAGGACTTGTACTTTTTAAATGACAACATGCTCCCTTGTGAGGAGGTGGAGAAGTGGCCTTGTCAGCCTCCTCATGAAGTGTTTAAGAAGAAGGAGACAGAAGGGAACAGAAAACAGAAACTGCCACCTCATTTACCCCATCATTTTATTGCACTTCCATTAGTAATTGTAACAAATCCCCAGTATTCCCAGCAGAGAACTCAGTCTCTCTGTGGCTCCTTTTGTTCCAGAGGCTGATCCTATCATTATGGCTGCATCTCTGGATGCAACCCCTTGCAGCTCCTTCCTCACACTTTTCAGTTGGGGGTCACAAACCCTGCACAAGACTCAGTAGGCAACCAGCACGCCAGGGAGGAAACACCACCGATCTTAAGCCAGACCACAAGAGGGTCTCCATCCAGCTCTTGAATGCAGCTGGTGAGCAGAGGATGAGGTCATGTGTTCCATTGGTCATCTAAAATAATGTGCTAAATCAGATCCATGTGTGGGTAATGATGACGACCTGCGTGTGTGCCTCTAGAGGCTGCGAATCAAATCTCCAGCAGTGGGTTCTCCAAGGCCCTGCATCATGGGTATCCTCCCCAGAACAGCAACTGCTTTTGCACCACAGTGGTTGCTTCACCAGGTACCTGTGAGCTTGGCTCAGATATCACTGTGGGACACATAATATTCCTATCATGATGACCAGCGGGTGTGTGAACAGAAACAATCTTAAAAAGGTCAGTTCTCTTCTTGGAGAATCACAGATTGGTTTTGGTTGGAAGGGACCTTGAATATAATTTGATTTCAACCTCTCTGCTATGGGCAAGGACACCTTCTACTACACCATGTTGGTCAAAGCCCCATCCAACCATTTCCAGGGATGGAGCAGCCACAATTTCTCTGTGCAAACTATTCCAGTGCCTCACCACTCTCACTGGGAAAAGCTTCTTCGCTGTATCTAGTCTAAATCTACTATCTTTTATCCTAAAATCATTATGCTGTGACACTCCTCTGTGCCTAACTTAAGCAACCTCCTGGTCTGCACACAAGAAAAAACAGTGCAAACGTGTAGCAGCAGGCTGGGCTCAAACCTTACCCACGTGGCTCAGGTGATTTTATTGCAATGACCGCATTTCACCTGAGCGTTGCTGTTGGCATATATACTGCACTGCCTGCTCCAGGCTGACAGGTGTTAACGAGCTCTGCTTAGCATGGTGATAGCACCATGCTTCTAAACCCAGGGCTGAACAGACCCCTAAAGATTAAGAGCAGAGTACGATGCCCTAAGGAGGTCAAATATCACATGGATCCGTTCAGGGGGATGAGATGAAAGCACAGTAACACCCTGCAGCTATGGCATGGCAAAACTGTCTCAGGCAGGTTCATACTCACACGTGCTTATATTAAATAAAACAATGGGGGGAAATGCAGTACAGAGGAAAATTACATTGCAAACATCTCAAATCAGAGTGAATATTAAGTCTGCAGGCAATTTCTAATGAACCAGGGTTATCACATACAGCAGCGCTCAAACAGAAGAGGAAGAATAGGACAGCATATCTCACGCCAGGAAAACCATATGTGAATGAAAGACGACCTGCAACTGAAGACACATCACAAAATGGTTGCTGTATTGCTCTGAAGGCCACCAGAGCCCTTCTGTTCCCATCTTATCATGTGAAAGGCTTCATTATTTGTGCAGTGTCTGCCATTTAATATCCTTCAGAGGCTAAAGGACTGGTGGAACAGCCAGTTTAATAAGTAATAAACATGATATTCTCTGAGTTTCCAGTTGTGATATCCAGTTGTGATATCATCCACAGCACTGCAGAGCTTCCCACACATAAGTTTCAAGACAAACCTCAGTTGGGGAATTCAGTTGCAGACACAACTTCAGAGCTATGGTACTACTTCAGTCAACTAAGGACTTCTTCAGGAAAGAGCTTTAAATATTCAAAACTGTTGGCATAAAATGCAAGTTTCTTCATCACTGAAACATCTGTCTGAGCATACAGGCCACTTTGTCAGACCCCAGATTTTAAACTGTTGACACATTCTTCCAGTGCTTCCAAATGCATGAGGCTTGTCACAAAAACATCTTGCCCTTAAGTTTTCCAGAAAATAAAAAACAATACAGAAATTTAATTTACTTAACTTTAATATTTTTGGAAGCCATGAAAATCACCTACCCACTTTAAAGTCCTTCCTAGATAACCCTTGAGCACACAGACCATGGACTGAGATTGTGGATCTGCCAACATTTTCCTTGGTGGCAAAACAGGCTTGAGGAATGCCTTCCTCTGGCCCACCGCTCCCTCACTGCCTTGCTTAAGTGCCCAAAAGAATCTGTCCAAATCATACCCCATTACCATTATGTTATTTATCAGCCACCTGCCAATGTTTACACTAAAGGTGGGTCAAAATTCACAGTCCACAGCAAGGGTTTTCAACTGGTGACCCTGTGCAGTTTGTCAGGGGTGACACTGACCTCTCCAAGGGGTGCTGGAGGGAATGAGTTCAAGAAATGGCAAATTCGCCTCAAACAAGGCACTCTCAGCACTCACCTGGCACCCCGCCATCCCAGCCACATGAGTGTCCTGCACAAGCTGGGGCGTGGGGGAGGGAGGTTTGAACCATCAGTCAGGAGAAATCCATTTGCCACGCGGAGTGGCAGCACATTGCTATTCAAAATAAGAGAGCGGCAGTGTGGCACATGGCTGGATACGGTCCTGCTTCCAGCACTCAGGCAGGACCTGATGCTTATTTACCAGAGCACCTTTTCACAGCATTCTGACAGTACTTTAAAAATGACATTTTACATGCAAAGACTCTATTTATTGTCAAAGTAAAATAAGAGGTTTATGGCAAATGAAAGCCAGGCTGAAATCTGTATCTTTGGCAATAATTCTAGTAAGTTTATCACTTGCAGACTAAAATCTGCATCGGAGACTCAGTTATATGGTGAAATGCAATTTATCCGTATTACATGTGTGTTTTCCTAAAGCACATTAAACTGCAGTTGCCAGGTCCGTGAAATGAAAACTGAGAAAAAGGAACTTAACTTGCATTGACTAAAAGGTAAATGCCATTATTTATGGAAACTTGCTGTGCCTATAAATTGAACCGATGAGCAGAAAAAAACCCAAACACTTTAAATGTCTGTTGTCGGCTCACTCATCAAGGCTAGTTAAATTGTTACTCCTATTTTTTCTTGATTTCTCGATGTATTTGTGATCTAAAGGTGTTCCCAACAAATTTAATGGCATGTACTGTTTCAAAAGCTATGCATCATTTCCAATAATTGGGATTTTGTCAGAGCTCGATGGATCTTATTAAAAGAAAAGAGAAAGGGGTGGAACGTGTTCTAAACTTCCAATTATGAGTTAACTCTGAAGCAAGAGGAATTCAGAGTCCTTAACAAAAACCATATTTTTCAGAGAGCTACCATGTGGAATTGGGAGAGGCTTATCATTTAGCTATTATTATTCACAGAGCTCTGGCTGTACTCAGTGCTTTACAGATGTATAAATAAAACAAGGTCCTTGCTTCAATGGTTTTCATAGTGCAATTCATATACTCAGATATGAGTTAAGGTCCATATGAAGTACTGAAGGACAGCTGAAATAAGAGTAAAAGGGCAATTACCAGTGTGGGAACATGAAATGAAAGTACATTCGATTTGTTCATTGTGACATAAAATAAAAAGGACATTGTTCAATGTATGAGAAGGAGAGAATTAAAACATTTGGCATCATCATTGTTAGGAACAGAGAGAGGAGACTTGGTAACTACATTACTTCACAAATTTAAAATATATCTTTTTCCAGAAAAGTGACAAATTGCAAAGGCTAGAATGAGAGCCTGGTAAGTTATGAAAAGGTGGAGGAACTTGAGAGGATACAACTACAGAAGTGGGACTCTTTTATCTCCGTGTTTTAAAGAATTTCATGAGATCCTATTTATATTCATCACTCTGATTGATTTAATTAATATACATAGCAGTTAACAAACCAAGCTGGATAATATGAACTGTGAAATAAAGTAACTAAAGTAACTTTTGATACGCTTACTAAGGTTATATACAAACATATCCACCCACTGTATTGTTAACAAGCCTAGAATCACAGAGTTATTTAAGTTGAAAAAGACCTCTAAGATAATTCAGACCAACCATTAATCCAGTACTGCCAAGTCCACCACTTAAACCCTAAGCACCACATCTACACGTCTTTCAAACACCTTCAGGGATGGTGACTCAACCTCCTTCCTGGGCAGACTGTTCCAATGTTTGAGAATCTTTTCTGTGAAGAAATTTTTCCTGCTGTACTATTTAAACCTTTCCTGACACAACCTGAGGCCACTTCTTGTTCTATCATTTTTTACTAGGGGACAAGACTCACCCACCTCACTACAACCTACTTTCAGGTAGTTTTAAGAGACTACTATGAGGAGCAATTTTATTCCCTTTTTGAAGAGTTAAAACCAAACCTCTCAACTCCTAAATTTCAGTTTCTTATTCTCAGGAATGAAATCTTAAAACTAGAAAAAAATGGGATAATGAAGAAGGGGCAGAATGGACTTTTACACTGTTTTCATGAATAGCCTGTGTTTCTTTGGGACACTTTAGTTCCTGGGATATTTTTCTGCATAATCAAAGACCATTTCATGTTTTTAATAATGCCTGCTAGATTGCAAATAAAAACCTCTCTCATGACTGTAAAAAAACATCAATCATAGCTGAAGACATCTTAATAGAAAGATTTTCTCAAGTACCATCACATATCATCTCCATGGCAACTACAGAAATTACATACCAGGAAGTTCAAGAATAGGATTATAAACTTTTGCCAGTTTCCAGGTCCCACAGGAAAAACAGGGAGGCAAGCTAGCACTGCCTGACCAGCTTCTCCCACAAAATGGCCAGTTGGCTTGGGGATACACTTCTGTTTCTGCCCAGGAGGAGGCTTTCTGGATATTCCTGTTTGACCCAGTCTAATTCCTGGTGTACAAGGTAAGGTCCAAGCCAGACCACTCCAAGCCTAAGAATATTAATCCCCAGAAGCTACAGTCTGGCTCACACTGAGAGGCTGTGCTGTTCCTATACCTGCTTCACGTGGCTCCCTGGACCCCTAAACTGAGAGCCAAGGAGGTGACACAAGGCTTATGGGAAGCTGGAGGCAAGCTCAAAAGGGAGCGATCTGAACAACTGAGTAAACAGTGCTGTTCAGTGTTACGTCAGGCAGGGCAAGGCACAAGGAGTACTCTTGGAGAGATGTCTCACTCTGCATGTACACACAACCTCTGCATGTACACACAAATGTGCCTCCAAGCCAAGCACAGATAGCTCATTCCCTCTTGTTGTTGTAGTACAAATCTTGCTGAAGTACAAATGAGCTGTTTCTGACTCCACCTCAATCAGAAACAGAAAACCCTGACAGAAATGTAACCAGTTTAATACATGATTTACCAAATCCTCAAAAGAATTTTTATACAAAAATCTCCCTTTACCAGTTGAGAGGAATGGCATGCCTCTTCCAGCATGCACCTCTACAGCATCACTTTCAAACAAAGGCAGGCTTGTCTCCCATTCTGACTCAAATAATCTTCTGTTAGCTGTAGCTAACTCTGCCTTTGATCTTCACAGAAAATGCTTCTCCATGTCACAACCTGAGTGAACATGCTCAGTTGTTGAACACAGAGTCACACATGTCAGACAGGGGTAAACGCAGGCAGAAAATCACAATGCTTCCAAGCCAGTGGCATTTCAGAAATATTCTAACAGGAATAACAACAGGGGAGGCAAAGAAGAAAAGACCTGACTGCATTTAGAATGAAGTTGGATCCATCTGTTAAAAGAATTACTTGATTTTATGGCAGAGGAATGAGCAGCCCAAAGGCCCTTCCAGTCTGCTGTTACTGCAGAGGAGGGGTGCTCTGCAATAGTTCCTTGCTTTCCTTCCTGCACCTCTCACACTCGGCCCTCCTAGTTTCATTTCCAGAGGGAGTGTTAATTATTTACAGATAGNAAAAAAAAAAAAAAAAAAAAAAAGAGTGGACTCCAGAAGGCAGAACCTTCTGCTTAGCAGCATTATTCATTTAAATATAAACAACTGCTAGATTATCAGTGATGATCTAAAAACAAGAGGTCCTGCACACTCTCTGAAATATTCACACGTATTTAGATGGCTGCATACACACAAACACACAGCTAGATGCTTTCAATTTGCAGATACTTATGTTCAAAACTCTAAGATGTAAATCTAGGAATAAAAAAATAAACTCTAAATAAATGGTCTCACATGCAAGCTTCTTGCAAGGACCTGAGATATAGGTAGCAGGCTCATGTTTGCTCAGCTGTGACACATTACAGTTGTACATTTTGACATTTTACTACAAACTGTAGTTTACTGGTTTAAAGTATGAAAGTATTATTAGCTTTTTGTAACTCATGGTGAATGCTGACATAAAGAGTAGGTATTTAGTTCACAAAAATCCAAAGCATCTACTTCATAGCTGCCTTCTGCACGAGAAAACTAAGATCAGTGTAGCTGAATGATCCCTTCTACGTACCTTTAACACCTTTTTATATGCTCTGTTGTACTTACAGAGATAACAAGGTGGTGATGTTTTTCCCCCTGGTTTTGAGTATTGTTGGTCTTTCAGCAACTCTGTCTTATGTGGATTGTCCAATATAGAACTTGCTGTCTTGTTTTTCTGCTATTTTAGCATTAGTATAGGATATAATGGTTATAGAGCTTCTTCTTGACAGGGATTACTATGGAAATGGGTTCAGGAAGATCAATTTCTTTTCAGGAATTAAAGAAATGAAGGAGAACCGAGCACCCTTTTCATGAGCCAGCTGCTATTATCTCTGCCATGCATGCTTTTTAAACCATGCACTGCTCTTCAGTTTGTCCTGGCAGTCTCTGGTGTGTGGTTATCACAGCAGCCAGCAGCTCAGCCTCAAGCAGCTGGAGCCACTCTTCCAGCAAGATGGGGGAGAAAATTGGAAGGGTAAAAGCGCAAAAACTTGTGGGTTGAGACAGATACAGTTTAATAGATAAAGCAAACGCTGCCTGAGAAGCAAAGCAATACTAGGAATTCATTCATTGCTTCCCATCGGTATGTAAGTGTTCAGCCATTTCCACAAACACAGGGCTCCATCATGGGTAACGGTTACCTGGGAGGACCAATGCCAAATGTCCCCTTTTTCTCTTCTTCCCCCTGCTTTATGTGCTGAGCATGACACCATATGGTATGGAATATTCCTCTGGTCAGTTGGGGTCAGCTGTCGCAGCTGTATCCCCTTTCAGCTTCTTGTGCATCCCCAGCCTACACACTGATGGGGCAGTATGAGAAACAAAACACACCTCAATGCTGCGCAAGCACTGTTTAGCAGTAACAAAACATCCTGATTGCTAGCAGTACTTTTTTCATCACAAATCCGAAACACAGACTGCACAAATTACTATGAAGAACGTTAACTCTGGCAAAAACCAATACAATAGTCAAGAGATGGAGCTACAGTCTTGATCAGGTAAAAGCTGCTATTATTTGTTTGACTGAAGCTTCTGCAGACACTACAAGCTTTGCTCTTGGTCATCTTGACATGATGACTGAGTCATTGCTGCATGATAACACAGACACTGAATGAAAATGTTCATGGTGCTTTAGTCACTGCTGAGAGCAAAAGACTTACTGAAAGAGAGAGAAACAAAGGAAAGAAAATAATGTGATAAGGAGTCAATAAATACAAGAACCTTGTGACAATTACAAAGCAGAAAAAAATCCCCAAAACCCACAACAATACTCTCAACAAAAATGGAAAAGAAAAATTAAGAAATAGTAGGTTAGAGTCCTAAAGCAAAGTAAATGGAGTCACGATTTATTTACTCTCAAGCTGGAGCCCAAAAAATTAAACTAGGTTTTAATTGGGAGTTAACTGTGTGGGTACAAGTCTGTTATGCACACAAACCCCATATTTTGGTTGTTTTTCACAGGAACATCTTTACAGTGGCTTGTTGGCTGTAAAAGAAAAAGGCTGTTGAAGGAAAAGGCTTCAAGTGCAATCCATATCAGCTGGCAAAATTACTTTGTTTTGAGTAGGATGACAGTCAAGTCATCAAACATGTTAGCTAGGACTCTGCTGGAGAATTCAGCTCCCCTAAGGCTGATTTGGTTCTAGGGAATTAAATGTCAGCAAGAGGTAGACTTGTCCACAAAGGGATATGCACTTCTACGTTACTATTTCTTCTCAGCCTCCATGAAGAAGTCCTGTCCAAGGAGGCAGTATTTGCTTTGCTCTGAGTCATTGTTTTCGTGTGTGGAGGGACTTCCTCCAAACCTTGCACTTCACCATAGGCCTCTACATTACAGGGCTGTTTCTGCAACACACAGCAGGATACAAAGGGGAATATAGCCAGAGCGTCGCTGTGTGCCTCATCCAAGAGTAAAACTCTAATGATTCTGTGATTTCTCTCTATCATAGTTCCATAATCTCTCTTCATTTCCCCATTATGGGCAAAACAGTTCATATCACCAAACAAGGCCAAAGCTTCTAGCATTGGTGATGTAAATCAAGCATGAACGTCATTGAGGAGAATGGAGTTACAGCAGTATTACACCTGAGTTACTCCGTTTAAGCAGCACACATCTGTTTAGTTTGATATTGACTATTTACTTTTGAGCACACTGCAAATATCCCTTTCTTAAGAGCTCTGCTCCAGGCCTGGTGTTGATTCATACACCAACTGGCTGTTCTTTGAAGCTGCCGGCCACATGTTTCAAAGTCCGTATCAGTAAAAGAATGGAAAGCATATCCCCGAACTGCTCACATTAGTCAATGCCATTCTGCTGGGACAATCTGTGGTGACATTATAAACATGAGCATAACAGTTTATACATGTCACTAAAACTCCAAATGACATAATCACGGTCTCCAGTTACCAGGTTAGCCAAAGATCCTCACCTTCCTTATGACTGAAGTGCACAGTCTGCTGTTTGTTCATCTTTCTAAAGCCTTGTTTTTTGAGTTCGGTCAGATTTCTGCTTGAGTAATTTGTTTTCTTTTGATTCCTTCAAAGAGGACTTAGTTAGATATGGCAGTCTTGGAGACAAGCAATGATAAGATTCAGACATCTTTTTTATCAATGTCCAAGACTTCAAGACCATAGGAAAAGAAAGATCATACTTAAGCTCCAAATAGCAATGAAGTCTTTGGATCACAAAATCATAAGGGGCTGGTGTTACAGGTGAGATTTTACATGAAAGACAACATTTACTTTAAAAATTACACCAATGAGTCTTTTCCTGTCAATTTACCGAGACAAACTGCTTCATCAAGGAGTTAAATGAGTGCTAGGGCAAATGAAGCAGCAGAAGCACAGATTCAAGGTGGGAGCAACACTACTCCTTTGTGTGACAGCAGTGTCCTAGATCCACACAGCAACCTCATGAAATCTCAGGAACAGACAGGTGTTGGTATGAGCAGCCAGACTTTCACCCTACATTACTTTGCAACTCACAGACATGCTGTGAGACTCGAAAATCAACACAGTGGCCATAGCCAATTTAATTTAAAGTCCGTTACTTGTAGACTAGTCTAGGACATGGGAACAGGAAGGGCAAAGCACTACACTGAGCCAGGCACATCCAAAGCAGCGTAGGGATTCAGATTCATCCCATGCCTGGTCTTTCCTACTCAGTGCTGACTAAGGGAAGAGGAGGACTTGCCCTGCTCTGCTGGCTCCACAGTTTAAGCCCTCTAGTCAGTGGCTAAGCTGGATATCAGAGTCAGCCTGCACTATGCACCCCATCTTTCTGTAACATACCATTTTGAAGCAGTCCAAAGCAAAACTAAATTCTGCACTAGGTAGGATATGTGTAATTAGTGACTCAAGTTTCTTTGCATTTGTCTTCTGCACCCCACTTTCTGACAAATGACAAGTATTGTAATGTTCCTTACTGCCTAGAAATTTCCTAATTAACATTCTCACACTTCTTAAAACAGATTAGTGTAATTACAAAGCTCCTGTTTAACTTGCTGTCACCTCAATCATCAGTAAAAAAAAGAAAAAATTCAAATGCAAATGTTCTTTAGCATCCTCTGAAAAAAATTAAAACTCATTTTACCATAGCGTCTGCTGGGAAGGGAAGCATTGAAAATAGTCTGAGATTTGTGAAAAACAGCCCAATGAGAGTCAGACAACAGACACTTGGACAAGCTATAGCTGATGCTTAGCATGGCCCCAGCTCTGCAAGAGCATTCATTTTCAATGTCCTGGATGATGTGTCCAGGAAGAGCTACCAAGACTTCTTCAAAATGAATTGTGAGGTATCAGCCTAAATAAAAGGGTTTTGCTCACCAGCTTCTGTTTGTCAGGCTAGGAAACACTCCTGCAAGCAGCTCTGCCAGCAATGCTGAAGAGAAGAAAATGTCCCGAATAGATGGACTGTGAGCTCTCCCATCATCAGCATTTGCTTTGAGTCCGTGTGCCCCAAGCTCAGAATGCAGAGCTGGGTTGGTTTGCTGTTATCTGCTGCCCAGCACCATGCTGGGCTTAGCAGGGAAACTGCCACAGGCACATGACTCCTTCCAGGCTTTGTAGGAGGGCCCAAGCAGGGTAGCAGAGGCCTGCCAATAACACACACTAGAAAATTCTGTTCTAGGACCCAGAGAAGTGCCTGGTGGAAACCAGATAAGCAGGTCACTCCTCAAGCAGGTTTATAAAACTGCATACTGCCTCCAGTCTTCGGGCTATTTTTCCACTGTTCCACACCTGCTGCCCCATGTCCAGCCTCCTCTATATTCAGAGATATAAACAGCTCCATGGTTTACTCCCACTCTGCTTGCAGTGGTTGACGGAAAAAACCCTATATTTCCCTATGGAATTTGAGAGCTGGGATGATACAGACATGCTTATGGTATTGTGCAAAGGGGCAGGCAAGGGGTAATGCTCTCCTGTACTTATTTCCCTTACCTTTGAGTAACGAGTAAGTTCCCAAAACAGCAGCTGATGTCTCTTTAAGCTGGAGGCTGCAGTCTATAAGCTGTGTGTTCATTTCACACCAGAGATGTGATCTTTGCATCTGCAGAGACAGTTGATGTTCAGCACAGCAGAATGGATGAATGAGGTTGAAAAAAGCTATGGGTAATACTTCTAACCAGTGTTCAATTTTGCCTTCTCGTGTCAGCTTCTTGGTCACACTAAAGCTAATCAGAACACAACCCTCAGCAGATCAGACCTACAGCTCTGGCAGAGCCTGAGAGCTTGTGTGCAAACTGGCCCAGCTGACAGTCCTGCATTTATAAGCCAAAGCCACAAATTCTTTTCTAGCAGAAACTAGTTAAATGGGCACTAAACCATGGAAAGTTACTGGATTCTTGACAGCAGAATAACACTGGAAAATCATGCAATGCTTCTTCTTGCTTCTAGCTGCAATGGGCAGAAACTGAAATACAGGAGATTCCATCTGAACATGAGGAAGAATTTTCTACTGTGAGGCTGACAGAGCACTGAAAGAGGCCACCCAGAGAGGTTGTAGAGTCTCCTTCTACGGAATGATTCAAAATCCTTTCGGACACAATCCTCAGTAATGTGCTCTAGGGGGCCCTGCTTGAGCAGGGAGGTTGAACTAGATGATCTCCAGTTTTTGAATTCCCTAATGAGAGATGCAAAAAGATTGTATTTGAAAGGCTGAACAAAGTCCTCTTTTGAAGTTTTGATTCATTAGGGCTGAAAATAATACACATTTCCCTAATACCTAAGAAATGGCATGCATTTTCTCCCAAACACATTTCCCAATAAGATAAAGGAAACTGAAAGTCCACGAACTCTGAAATCTGACAGGTAAAGGACAATAGGATGAAACAGAGTCAGTGTTTTGACATCCTTGTTTGTTTTCATTAGAATAAAGACCTGGGGGAATGGTGTTGAACAGGAAAAACTTCACTGCAGTCTTCACAGATGAGTACGCCAGCAGAAAGCTGGGTGAGGATGTTTGTCTCTACCTTCCCCATGCTCAGGGATTGGTTTACTGATTAACCTGAAAAAGCTAACATCTGCAGTGCATGAGGGAGCAGACTGGAGACTGAGGTATCCTACAGAGACCAACAAAATAGCATTAAAAACCCCTACAAAACACTTGAAGTGGGGAAAAAAGCCCCAGGGGGGGTTTGCCTTCACCTTTTACAGCTTTCCTCTTCCTTCTTGCAAAGGAAAAATGTCCTGATTGAAACCCACCTGTGCTGTGGCCATGCTGCCCTTTGACTCCCACCCACACTTCCTATGGACACCTTGACTTGCTCTAGAGCTTGTCCTAATTGAAAGCCATGGTTGGAAATGTCATTGCTTAAGTGTTTAAAATATCCTGGTGAATGTTTGCAGGGATGTACCATGACAACATTTTTCTCTGGTGATGGTGCCAACTAAAGAGACCCTCACTGTTTCTAGGGTGCTTCCTCAGCCAAGCCAAATGGAGAGAAAATCTTTCTCTCCATGGAGACAGCTCCCTGCCTTCCTGCCTTGGGTCCCTCACAGCACAGGTGAAGCGGCCCCCATGGAATCAGAAGTACCAGCAGGCACTGTGCTGCCACTGGAAAAAACAGGACCAAATGATGCTCTCACCTTGCTGAGGCTCAGTGGCACTAGACATCAAGCCCCAAGTAAAGAGGGGTGAGTTGAAGCACTGAAGATGTTCTTCTTTAACAGAATGAGCTAAAAACCTCAATTGTGGCATTCCACACAAAGTCTAGATTTCATCTATATGATAGAAGGCAGAGTAGAAAGACCTCTACAAGAATGTGCTTAATCTGTGGGATTTCCCATCACACCTGACAGCAGCCACCACCGCCCACAGATGGGACCACGCAAGGGATCAGGCACATACTCACCACCTGACAGGCTCTGATATTCTGTGAGGGGACAAGAGGCCACAGATCCATCTGATGGAACTGGCAGCATTGCCAACCCCTAAATACAGAGCAGAAATCACTAATTACAACAACCCACAAAATAAGACAATTTTTTGAGGTGACTCTTTGGGCAGCCAGTAGTAACTCTGAGTTTATGAAGTGACAGGCAAAGAGGGAAGAAGAAGTTGAAGTGAAATAAATTTCTATCTCTGGCTCAGCTTCTGCACTTGAACTATGACACACAGTGTCTACACACAACAGACACGTGAAATGCTGAGTTACAGAAGAGTTGTTACGGGGCTCTGAGTAACATGGTCTAGCGGAAGTTGTTCCTGCCCATGGCAGGGGTTTGGAACTACCTGGCCTATAAGGTCTCTTCCAACCCAAACTATTCTACGATTCTATTACATCTGAGCTCTCAGTGACTGGTCTCACCCAGCTGTTTTTGCCTTCTCTGATACAAAGTCAAACCAAGATCAATACTGTGGATAATAATCTCAACTAATCCTGCAAATTGTTTTTGTCCATAAACAACAATATTGTAAATAAGTAAAAACCTATGAGAAGTCCTGAGGGAAATAAAAATGTATTACACTGAGGCAATTACATACACTTTCTATTAAGCAGACAAAGCCCACATGTTGTGGCTTCTTACACTCATTACTCCAGCAGACACAAAAAATATTACAATATTAGTTTGCAGGAAATACTCCAGGTAACTAAGTACATATTTCATCAGATTTTACTGCACCATTAAACACACTCATGTCCCATAACGTACCATGCCGATACAGGGAAGGCTGTGGGAGCATGGCTTGGGTGTTGCTGGTTTCAGAGATGCAGTTCCTCAAGCAGTGTCAACCAAGCTATATTCATCCTGATGCCAAGGAGAAATCCTACCTCCACCTTTTTTTTCCCCATGACCATGAGTGCTCCCTCCTACCCTTATGCCAACAGCTAGCATCCAATCAGCCTGATCAGGGACCTCTCAGGAGAATAATCTCAATTAAAACAAAAGACAAAGAAATGTAATGCCAGCACAAAGAGGCATTATACTACACAGCCACGAGGACACGGCCACTTTGTCCAGGGAGCTGAGTGTTTATAGACATAATTTAAGGCTTACCCTAGTGCCATGGATCTCCCTAAGGAAAGTGTCAGATCTGCTGCTCCTGTGTAGGTGTGTCTGATGCCCATGTGGCAGTAGGCAACAGCAGCTGGCAGCCATGCCAAGCCCCTCATGTCTAGGAGCTCTTGAAAGGGGATCTCACTCTTTCACCTCCTGATGGGGTTGAAGGGGCTGAAAAATACTCTCCCAAAAGTAACTCACCTCAGCTGTCCTGGGATGTTTCCAGGCAGATCAGAGCCAGTGTATTTATGGTCTCTTGTAGAGGGAGGAAACAAAGAGGGCCTTTTCAAACCAAGAGGACGAAATGACCTCAAGAAAAGGGGAAGGGAAAAGAGCCCCTGTGTGAAGACCTGAAAATGGGCTGATCCACTGAATCACAGCCAGGACAGCCATGAATGGGAGGAGGAAATAGTTTCTGAGATTTCTAAAAAGGTAAAATGTAAAAATGGGAGTGGACAGAATAATTTAACTGTTGGAAAAGTTAAGGTTGGCATCAACACATGACCCATAGTTATCCATTACTACTCCAAAGCTATAACTAAAGTAAATAAAATAACAGAATATTAGTCTCACTCACAGACACCCAAGCAGCTCTAAAAAATTATTAACGTCTACTCAGAAAACTACCATGTTTAAAAAACAGCAATACTCATGCAACAACCCCAAGGAGTACAGGAGCAGGGCTGGGAGGTTTTCCAAGCAAACAAAAATCCCCCCCCTTGACATGCAGGTGGGTCTCTCCATGCCAAGGGAATTCCTTGTTGCTGCCATCCTCTGGAAGATGTGCAAGCTCACAGCCTTGGGACTCTAATTCCCAAATCCACAGTTAAACCGCTGGCTCCACATTCTTGTCTCCCAGTTAGAGACCCCAGCCCTGGTCCTGGGAAGCACTGCCACCAGCCATCGGTTAGGAGTCCTGCTGCACCAGGGACTCATGCACAGGAATTGTCAGGTTTCCTTCACTCTGAGAACATGGGGCTGAAAAATGCGTCCTGCCAAATGGATATCCACCCAGTAGCAAATGCAGAATCCAGAGGGGAAAGGTTTTGGGACCTTCTTCAGGTCCTGCTGGGACCTGCTACTGGGCTGCTCCTAGAAAAAGGAGAGCAGCTAGCTGCAAGCCATTTTATGCACAATTGATACCAATACTTTACATCATGAAAAAGTGGTTTGCCTTTTACGCAGAGAAAATCAAGAATGTTGGGTATCTTTCCATGCCTTCTAGTTTGTGAAACAAAAAGCAGAGAAAAGGTAAAGGGTTTAATCAACCTCCAATTCATTTTTATTGTTAGCAGATGCTTCAAATTGCTAGTTCTCAAGGGCTGCTTCAGTCTCTCTTTTGCAGTTGCCTAAATCCATTGTCAGCACTGACAGCGACAGAAACAGAGATGACAAAAACCAGTGATGCTCTAGCACAGAGCAAAACAGCTCTGCCCAGTTTCTACTCAGAAAGGACTGCTCGGAGGGGGAAGCCCGGGCAGTGCAGGCTGAACAATGGGGTGACGACGGAGCAGAGCCAGCAGCAAACAGGTGCTGGAATGGGGCTCTTCAGAGGACACAGGAGAGAAGCTGAAATTAGTACCCCCTGTCCCCAAGCCCTCTTGTTCCTGGGCCCCAGCAGGTGCTGCATGCTGGGCACTTACCTTGTGTGTGCGGTACCAGGGGCCAGACAGGGACCCACTCCCGCTTCCCAGCCCCCCAAAGGATGCATTCCAAGGTGCCTGGGATGATGTCCACGTCCCTGCCCCCAGGCCCCAGCCACCGGCCATGACATGCAGTGTCACACCAGTGGGGAGGGGTGGCTGTGAGGAGAGGCGAACGGGACGTGGACGTGGCACTCTCTTCCTGGTGTGGGGAGGGCTCCTCACACGGGTCACTCCGCACCCAGGCGTGTGCGGCCAGCTCTGCAATTGCTGGTGTGCCCCGGGACAGCCTCACACTACTCAGGGGAGTAGCTGTAGCACAGGAGAGGAAGGGGAGCTGGACAGAAGGTTTTGCTGCTCCTTCCCGGAGCATTCAGGTGCCTTTTTGTCTGACTTCCCCAGTGCCCCACCCTGCTCTGAAGAGGCAGCCTGGGAATTTAACTCCTTCAAATCAATGCCTAAATCTAATGGTAAAGTATTAATTCCTCACTGCTAGATTGCAAAACTTAGAAGTTGTCATTCCTGAAAGGAATGAGGGACTTGTCTTTACAAATAAGCTGTGGGCCTGCTGGTAGATAAAAACTAGCACTAAGAGATAAAAGAAACAATGGGAAGGATTCCACTAATGGGAAGGATTCCACTGATTGATGAATGGAAAGAGAGATTTGTCTTTATCAATAAACTGTAGGTCTGCTATCAAATGAAATTGAATATCAAAAGATGAAAGAAACAATGAGGAGAACCATAAATTCCATAGGAATTTTAAAAAAGGCAAGGAGAGGTATCCATTAGAAGGGAATCTTAGGAATTAGGCGTTCCGGGAAGTCTGTACCTCTCAAGTACCTTAGCCAATGGGGAAAGAGAGAGGGGAAGTACGGTAGGGAAATTAGGATAAAAAGGAGGCTGCGTCCTCCAAAAATTTGAGAGACCCCAGGGGAATGCCTCATGGCCTCTCCCTTTATTCGAATAGAGTAACGAGACTCCTCTGTCTCCTTTTTGGACATAAACCTCTGGTGTGAGTGGATTAATTTTCCTGACATTCCCAAAGGCAGATAGTCACTTACATAAATTCTTACTTATGACCTGTATTTTTCTCTTGTAACTATTTCCTGAACAGTTTCTTTGCAGAGACTTCGGGCAATGGGTTTGCCAGTCTGTGGCTTTATTCATTCATTCTTTTAGTTTTGATTTGATCCTTTATTTCTTCTGGGGAAAACAACGACTAAACAAGCTCATTAAAGGGAGAGGAGCTAGCAAGATAGGAGCTGTGAAGAATTACATAGGAGACAGAAGCAGGCTTCTAGAGAAGCATGGAAAGGAATATTAAGACACCATGTCTTCAGGCTCTGGACAATGCAACCGCGTGCAATCCAGAGAGCTCATACTTTACCTTGGAGGAACTGACTCGTAATAATTCATTCCATTGTTTAGCTGGGCTTGAAAATACCCAAAGTCCTGACAATTACTGCAGCAGACGAGGGTCAGTGGGCAGTTATTCTGCTCCCTGCTATAACAGTTTTCTCCTACTCTTAAAAAAACCCTGGCATTGATTGCTTAGTCCCAGTAGGGCCCGTGGTCCTACCATCAGCAGGATGCATCAAGAGAGAGAGCAAGTCAGCATCCAGGATAGCAGGCTGGGGACCGAGCTTCCAGCGGACAAGGAGATATGATCCCTAATAGAAATGAGCAGCAGCAAAGCTGACTGCTGAGAAAGAAATGAGGATATAGCTCCTCAGTACAATTAATTTGGTCAAAAATAGAAGAAACACACAATTATAGGAAACAAACTGTAGTTAAATTAATGCTTTCCAACTTGAATGCATAATGTCTTAGCCACAAGGATGTTATTTGAATCCAGACAGAAGGTGATATAGAAAAGGCAGAAGTGGCAAGGTAATGATGGTATAGATGATGGGTTAGATGATGGTATAACACCTCAAAATACAAAATGTTGCCTTATAACAATAAATGTTTTGTTCATGTTTGTGGCCCAACTTGAAATACCAATTTCTGTGATCACAGCTCCAGTGAGTCATTTGCAAATATTGGAATTAGCTGAGGCCATGTATATGTAGGTACACTGGAAAAAAACAGCTCCAGTATTGCATGGCTGTGTAAATTGCTGCAGATTATTTTTACAGTGTTGTGTAATTATTCTCTGCAGTCTAAGCTTACATTATAGAAAAAAAAAAAATTCTAGGCAATCTGGGTTATGGTTGCAAAAAAACCAGTGCAGTGAAACTGGAGTGTAAACTGCTGCAATGATCTTTGCCCCGTCTAGAGAGAGCTGAAACAATAGCCCAGAGGGAAGTGTGAAAGGACCCATTCTTCTAACTGGAACACTAAACTAGAAGTCTGCTGACAATTTAAGTGTCACCATCAGCTACTTCCAGGCGGATCATTTGAGCAGAAACACCAGGCTAATGTTCTTATTTGTCATCCTCAATTTGCACTTGTCGTATAGCAGATCCTGGAGTGAAGAGGAAAAGCAGATTGTCAAAGGTTGCTGAGCTGAGGAAAGTTCTCCCATTCCTCGCCCTTCTTCACACAGTCACCTCTGCCCCAGCTCAAAATAGGGAGCAAAGAGGCTGATGCTCCCCCAGGCTGGAGAAATTGTCTTTGGTAGCCAAAAGCCACAGTGGTCCCTACCAGCCTGCCAATGACCTTTGCAGTATGGTTCTCTGTTAACAAAAATGCCCAGATTGGTAGGAGATTGAAAAGGCGTGTAAGGGGAGTGGGAGGAGAGGAGCAGCCCAAAATATCTCTTGGGGACAGTTGCTGTTGTTTTGCTTCATTCTTGTTGGTTCACTGCCTAAAATACAAATGTGACTGTGGTTTTCTCTTGCATAAGAAAGCTATTGGAACAGGTTTTCTGTAATGCTGTGTACATGGAGCCCTTGTTGAATTGCTTTGAAGTTGATCTAGCAGTGACAGATCGTTGTTCCACAGTCGGGTCCAGACATACCCACTCAGTCTAAACATGCCAGGGGCCCTTATGGCATCCTTTATTTATTAAAGATCTCTGATTGCCTTGCATATAAAACTGTTATTCAGTTATTCAGATTAATTTAACTTAACTTTACATTGTAAGCCAGCCCTATTAAAATATTAAAGAATATTTTAAAAACCATTTTTGCTCAGTTACTACCCTCCATTAGGAAAAACGACTAACCGTGTGCAAAAGTCCCTATACTTGTACATTTCTATTTTCAGGCTAAAAGTGATACTGAGGTGTTTGGCATGAAGGTATTAAGTCCTTAGGACCGGTTCCTGAAACATCCTGAGGAAATGTCCCGTGAAGTGGAAGCAAAAGATGGGATCTGTAGGATGTTTTAACTGAGGACATTACTCCCAGTTTTCAGTGGCACACAGCTGTGCTGAAAGTTTGTGCCCAAAGTCAAGTTCCATTTGAGGGTCCTCCAAAACAGGGATGTCCTCTGCCAGCTGGGCCAGCAAAATAGTTTACAGCCACTTCAAAAACATGGAACTATAAGGCGTTTTCAGTGGGTACTACAATACATTATCAAGGTCTCTTCACTGGGGATATGTGCAGAATGCGCCATGTACAAATCTCTGTCTGTGTATTTCTGGTTGTTGTCTTTGTTGTACTGTGGGAAATCTGGGGTAGCTCAAAAAATACTTCAAGAAAAGTACCCTCAGAAAGGTGACCTGATTTGCTATTGCTGGATCTGTCTGTTTTTACACCTGGGCAAAGGCAACAGAAGTGCAGATTTGTGTCTCTGTGGTGGCTGAACCACGCCAGTATCAAGACAGGACTGTTTCTCCCAGTGAGTAGCACCTCACTCCCCTGGAGTAGCACACAGCAGAAAGTAGCACCTGTGAATATGGAGTAGATGCTGCTTGAGTTGGTTTGCTGAAAAATCTCAAGGCTGGTTAAACAGAGTAATCTGCCAGGAGGCAGTATTTGACTGCTCTCATTCTATTGACCATCATTTTGGGGTAGAAGAGAAGGGACTTAACAGCCTGGGAGATTACACCCACCTTCTGTTGCGCATCCCATCAAGTTCTTAACACCTTGGGATACTTCTGAGCTATGGAGATGCAAGAGACTGTTTTGGGTGTTAATTTCATGGATTCCCTCACTTGAATGCTGCATTTCTATCTGATATTCGTGGGCCAAGCATCGGTTGCTGTTAACAATAGATAATGTTCCTCTGTTTGGTCACAAGGATTTGGAGATGGATGCTTTGTCAGCTTCAGGTTCAGATGATCTGGGACAATGCCCGATCTGTGTGTCTCCCTGAACTGTGGCTTGTATGACATTGGGACCTCATAAACCAACAGAGTAGGCAGTTTCCTACCCCTGGTTGCTTTAGGAAGTCATCCACGAAGAGCTTGACCTGGCGTTCCCTCATTTGGGATACTCAATGCACTTGAGTGTCTGAAGAGAAAATAAGAGGGCTTTTCATGTTTGCTTGCCCATGCCTCATCACTTCTCTGAGCTTACACTTTGCCGTTGTAGATGAGCCACACTCTCAGCTGAGTCCCCGTCCTTGACTACTGGGTTCTAGTTAGAGTTACTGAGACTTCCTAAGCCAGAAAATTAAAGAGGTAAAATTTCCTTCTCTGCCAGATAGGAAAACAGCCCTTCATTCAGGGTACTTAGGTGTTCCACTGTGAGGATAGAGCCCAGGTGATGGGAAGTTCAGTGTTGGGATGGATGATTCCAGCGGGGTGGTACAGGAGAGAGTAGAAGACCTTGCTTTTACCTGCTCTTCAGAGGATCCGGCTGCTAGTGCCAGATGAGTGCCAGAAGTGCTAAGCTTGAGCAGGGTGATCAGACATGTTTCTGAGTTAAATGTCTACAAGCAGGCTTTTGCTGGGTCACTCACTGTGTGTAAGGCTGTACCTGTGAACAGGGGATCTGCCTGGAGTGGGTTGCAGGCAGGGAATACTGTGTAATGGATAGTGCAGGACAATCTGGGGAAGATGTGTACCAACAGTCAGTCGATTTTTACAAGCAGCTTTTATCTCCCTTCCCCCAGTAGCTTTACAGGACCATGGTGCAAGTATGTGCTACTTCATATGCTAGCAATTACAGTCCTTTGGAAAGTTGCTTTCCATCGTGAAGTCTACAAATGTACAAAAAATAGAAGTCTTGGAATCAAGATGTATATTACAGACCTTGGAGAAAGCTTTTGTCCTATCTTTCTGTATGGTGGATCAGTGAAAGATTTGTAGACTGGATATTTTCATTTTTGCCTTTTAGACCCTACCAATTTAGGCTTAATCCTGATCCTTTTAAAATCAATGTCAAAGTTCCCACTGACTTCAAAGGAGACGGCCTCAGCTTTCAAATAGTTTAAAGAATAATTTTAAGCAAACAAACCCAAAATGGATAAGAACTGCGTTTTCTCTCTCTATTAGGCATGCAACTTATTTTCTCGAAATGTAAATGTTACCTGGAGAACTAAGCAGTGATGTGGTTTTTATTATTTCTTTAGGAGGCTACAGTACCCAAAGTATATTCCATACATACTTCTTCATTTAGGAGCCAAACATAGCTATGTAAAGTGAGCGGCTTGTTTACAGTAGGGCCTTATGTCTTGCTATCAAATTAGTGGCAAATCAGGACTGTAGTAAACAGAGGTCAAAGATCAAACCCACAATTTCACATAAAATTCCAGACCATGTACACAAAATTTAAAATGCAAAATCTTCAAATCACAAGACCATCAACTGCTCTTAAAACTAATCAAAAGCAGGATAAGGACTGAAGGAAATGAAATTTAAACATGATTTTAATCTGACTTTTAATGGAACAGCTACATCATGGGTATCTTTTAACCATGACAGCTAATTCCATGCTACTTATTACATACCATGAAACAAGGTTTTGGTACATCTCTCTGGCTATTCATACATGCTGCTTTGTTTCTTTTTCTCCAGTTTGAAATAAAAATAAAATAAATTACAGAAGTGTTACAACCTAAGATTTTACAGTGGTTCTGTTCCTGCTAAAACCCATGGTAGTTTTGCATTGCTTTTTCTTAGTGCACTGATTTTCTGTATTCAGAAGAGGGAATGACAAGATGCCATGTGTTTCATTTTGTGACTGTGTTTGAACACTGTCAGGTGCCTTGGCTGATGATCCCTTCCTTATCTGGAGGTCAGTGCCCACGTACGTGTCCCACAAGGGTTCCAGGGCCATGCCAGTCCCATACACATGTGTTAGAGTAATCCCCTGATTGCGCCATTCCGAAGCAGTCTGAGAGGAGTTCTTTTCTGCACCCAGCTAAAGGAAAGTAAGGATGCCGACTCCTTGAAACAGAAACATATTTATTTAATGAAGATTTTGTTGCTGAATGCCACCAGATGTCAGCATACGCTATATGATTAAAAGCAAGTGTCTAAGACCTCTGAGAAATGAGCAGTAAAAAAAATACCTTCTGTCTCATGGAAATGATGAACCAGATCAGCTTTGCTGGGGGAAGAATTATGGCAGGGATTAGCTGGAAGAAATTGCTTGTGAGGTTTTGCTCAAATATCTGCTTACTTCTTCCATCCTTGGGACGTGCCCATCTGCTTTGCCTTCAACCCTTTTCCCCATCCAGAGGTCTGTCAGAGGCCTGGATTGGTCCTGTCCTCAACCTGTAGCTCCATGGGGTTTCCTAGCATGGATCCAAAGACCTAAATCTTCCTTGAATACAGGACAAGAGGGGAGAGGGGAACTTGCTGAGGATCCAGAGCCCTGCTTTTCATATATGTAGTTAGGGAAGATAAACCTCGACCCTAAATACTGCAGCAGTATCTGCTATGGCTATGAATGAACATGGGACCTCACCAAGGAGGTGGGCACAGAGATTGTTTTTTGATGACTTAGGGAAAAATTTTGAATAGCAGGAAAATTGTGATGCAATTTTTTTATTCCTTGACATACTCTTTCCCAGTCTGGAAAATGCTGGAAGGCCGAAATTGTTCTTTGGATGACCCAGTTTAATATCTGCTCAAATGAAGTTTTCTACTTTAATATAGGTATCTGAGGATTGTATTTTCTTCTACTGAAATCAGTGACACAGCTCTTCAGAGTATGGTAACCTGCAGCAAGGCTTCTTCCCTGCTTCTTATTACCTGTCTTATGGCAGGACCTGTACTACAACCAAACATGCCCAATCCACATTGTGATGGCTTGATGATTTAAGTTCTGTACACACATACACACACTCTTGTGTGTATGTTTTCCTCTTCCTCCAGTCATATGCACCACTTAAAACAACTAAAGCAACAGGGCCCTTCAAAACTGCTTTCCCTAATAAACATGTACAGAGCTGAAACCATTATTCTGCCACTCTAAGTTCTGACTTTAATCTGCCATTGTCCACACATATCCCAAGAAGTCAAAAAATACTGATCTATCAGAAAGACCAGATAAGAAAGTCAGAACCCAAGGGACAACTGAGCAAAGTGACATTCCTTTGGTGCTGTGAGTCAAAAAGCCATGCATCCGAGTTTCCCAAAACATGTCCTCTTTTTCCATCTTGGAGTTTTAATTTCATTTTGAGGATTTTACTATGCTTGGCTGACTTTCTGGGTGTACAGCAGCTTTAGTTGAAGGTCCAGTACAACAGCTCCAAGTGCACTGGCACTCCTCCAGATTTCACAGCCGTGACTACTGTGCTGCAGCAGATCAATTCTGCTGGAGGCACGTGCTGTTGTCACCACACACCAGCACAGCAGATCTGATGCTTTGAGGCAACTTCAGAGGTTGCACGTTCACAGAGAAGACACAAAAAGCACAGTGCTTCTGGACACTATCAACGCCATTGCCTGCATGCTATTTAGCTGCTTTGCTCCAGCTCAGCAAATCTGGTGTTTCCCAGAAGCACCAGATGTCCACACCAGAGGCACATGTATGCAGATGGTCTGAGCAGCAAGCTCACTGCACGTGTGTATGCAGTAACACCGCTGAAACTCATGCAATCCAAGGACAAAAATCCATCAGGTCTTTCCATTTCATCCATGGCATGAGTTGGATCAATCTGAAGATGGTCCTGCTTGAATAAATCGAGTCTCAAAAGAAGAGCCATGTCCTGCCTATATCTTACATAAATGGCCTAGCAGTGAGGGTGGGGGACAAGTAGTCAAGAGATTGCCTGGGGAGTGCCCGAGTGCCTGTTTAACCTGGCTCTGTCTATGGTTTAGGAAATCCCCCCTCTTTGGAGAGAATAAGGCAGGCACCTTGTTTCAAATCAGTGGAATATCCTTAAACAGGATTTGGGTGCCTATGTGACTTTGAAGAGCTGACCTGTGCCTCAGAAACCTTATTCCACTGAATAGCCCACTGACTTCAGAGGAAGGAAACTGCATATTATAAAATCTGTATTCCAAAACCACACTGAAACCAGCCCTGGAGCCAGATACTTTATGTATTACAGCCTTGACAACACTTACATATGGTGGCAGTGAACTGAAACAGAGTATGATAAAGTCTGATCTGGATTGAATCTGTTTTAAAAAAATAGTGATTTAAAAATAAAAATTATGGTATTTTGGTAAATCCATAAAATCCCTGCAATATTAAACATAAAAAGTAAAATAACCTGAGGCAACCTCCAGGATAACTGGACTGAGAACACACTGGTTTCTTCCCTCCAAGAAATAAATTGTTAACATGAATATCACATATGTCTGTGAGTGTGTGAGTGTGCTGGGAGCAGGGGAAGAGCTCAAGTATGTTTAATAACCAGTCAATTGATATCACAAAGCTTGTATATACACAATATTCCTTGTTAAAATATTTGAAGAATTGGAAACAAGCTTTCTTCACATTACAAAGGACAAAACCTTTTTATGCCTTTGCATTTTAAATTAAGATCCAATAGGTTTATTTCCCTAGGAGTTTTGTTTTCATAAATGTACCATTTTGCGTTCTAAGAACAGTTACGAGATCCTGATTATAAACTAGCTTTTATAAATACCAAAGATCAAAGTCACTTTTTTTTTTGCTGTAACTACAGCAGTACTCACTGTAGTGTTTTGGAAATGCTGCTTTTATCCTTGTAAAACCATCCCAGCAAGCAAAGGACATACAGATCTTCAGAGATGGAGATAAAATTTGGAATTACTTGGGCAGAACAACAGTAAATAATAATAAATCAAGAACATGGTGATAGAATTCTTTTGCAGGGAACATCTTCAATGAGGTATATTGACACAGATGTTTCCTGAAAGAGCAAGTAGAGATCCCTGAAGCATTTGCTGCAGAAGTGCAGATGTTTGCTTTGGTGAGGAATACTATCGCCATGAAAGTAAACACGATTTTGCAAGGATATGTCCGGGGGGTGTATTACATTTTCTTCAGGCAAATGATGGATTTTAAGTACTTCATTGAACAGGAACCTTACTTTGTTAGTGGAGAAAAATACTTTTGCCTGTGATGTGAGTTAATTTTAGACATAGACAGTTTTGTTAGAATATGTATCCAAGTTCTTAGAAATAATATATGTAGAAAATACCTCCGTCAGGGATGTTTGATGAGTTTTAACTTTCTTTGGAGTATTTATTTTCTTGCCAGAAATTTGGTTCCTCATATAGAGTCTTCAGGACATTCCCGTCTGTATTTATTATATTTTTAACCATATTATAATATTTTAAAGATTAATAGGGTTTTTTTTTAACCTCTGGCTGCATGGCACTGTCCCTTTTTAACTTAGACATGAGGAACTGATCTTTCTGAAAATACCTTTTTTATTATTAGAAAGCTATTTGTGATGCAGAGTTTACAGACTGTTTATGATAGTTTTGAACGTGATGGAAAGGAAAAAAAGAGCAGTTGAAATTGAAATCAAGCTATACCAGACAAGGAAACATATTATATAAGGAAAAGATTTACAGGATTTAAATCAAAAAGTGGCTTATGTGTGTAGCACATGGAGAGGTTTTGGTGTTGTGGATCCTCCAATTCCTCATCCAGTCTTTGCACAAGTAGAATAAATGAATTCCACCCAAATCTTGAGCCTGCAAGGTTTTCCTTTGCCCTGTAATATACTGTGTTAAGTGGAATAGATTTTGTGGGTTTGTCCTAAAGGTTGGTGATCAAATCCCAGATGCATGTGTGGGTGGGGAGAGACCATTTTCAGTCCATAGTAGAACAGGTTTTTTCAACTATTAGTAGAGATTCATGCAGAAACCTCCTCATCTCTTTATAAATCACATGCAGCAATTCCTGTTATTTTAATAAGCACAACATGGAGTGTGCACAGATATCTTCACTTATTGCCATGGTTATATAGATCAGGTTTGTATCCACTAGTTTGCTAGCTCAGGACATGCGTAACAGCAATGTGTGACAGAAACCGTGGAGATTGGCTTTATAAATAGCTCAAATCCGCACAGAAACTGTAAGCCGGGGGGAGCTTATGTCTTTGGCATTTTGAGGAGGTTTTATTTTTTCCTTTTTTTCCTAGAGGGTGATTTTAATTCTCTGAGAAATAGTATTTTGGAGTTTGCAGGGTATAACAGGTTTTCCATAACTTTTTATGTTGGATGCAAGCTGTGTTTGTAATTTCTGTAAAGTCTTGTCTCAGCCCCTTGTCTTTTCTATTTTTATGCTATCTGTCAGGATGAATCTTTTGTATGTATAAATTCCCTTTTTCCCCCCTGTCGTGGTATACGGGAATGGCAAAGTAGAGACTATGCCCCTAAGCCTGAACATGGCTTCTGAGCCATCCTTTATATATTACAGCATTATATGTAATCCCATCCTTCTGAGATAGAAATTTTTTTAGCCTATATAGCTCCTGAGGTTGCTAATTTTGAAAATCCAAGTGTAGACAAATACTGAAGAGAAGAAGAAAAAAAACTGTTCTAATTGCTGATGAAAAGTATTGCATGGTTAGACAAGAAAACCCAGTGGCCAGGCAGGCACCAACCCAGAGCCCTTCCTAGTCCAAATAGGGATGTACATCCTTGGTGGCAAGAGGGAAAGGGATTTGGGACACGCTGTCTTTCAGCTGGGATTGCTGCATGGCAGCTTCTGCTGCAGCCCGCTGGGGAGGCTGCCTGGTGTGCTGCAGAGCTGCAGGGTGCAAGGATGGGGGTCAGGGCACAGTCTGCTGGGTGAGATCTGATTGGGTCTAAGTGGTCTAAAATAACCTTGAGCTATTTTTGGCTTGCATAGCCCCAGATGTGGATTTCCTACCATTAGCAGTCATAGCACTGGTAAAGCTGCTTGTAAAATTGATTTTTTTTTTGCAATCATGCTTTTTTGTTTGTTTTTAAAATTAAACCTAATAAAAAGCAGAACTCAGTCTCAGGTTTACAAATGAACATTTAAAAACCGGCCAGGAAAGATCATCTTCCCACAAAAAAGAGGAAAAATAATGAAGAAAGGTAAATATCTAATTTGAAAAATGCCAAAGGAAAACATATTTTTGAGGCATTTTACCTTTTGTAGGTCACCCATCAGCCTCAGGTATGGGTTGCAAGTGTTCCCTGTGTAAGTGGTTTTAAATAGCATGTCGCAATTATAAAGCTTTTGCAATAAATTAGTTCAGTGCCAGTTGATCAATTTTATGTTGTCTGAAGTTGTAACCCCCTTACTTTCAGGAAAGAAAGGGGCATTTGGTGTTTGTTATTGTTAAAAATTTGCATTCTGGCAACACCAATTAAGACTCCACTGTACAAACATGGCAAAATGATAATTCTTTTCACTAATAATGATTTTCACATCAAGCCCAAAGCAACTTCTCTTTGCTCTGAGCAGTTTAATTCAATGCTCCAAGGCATTGAAAGCAGCTACTTCAGAATCATGTGAGCTCTCTGTGTGCAGTCTCATTATAAGCAGTTTTTTGTTTAGGGTTCCCCATGTGTAGCACACTGTCTTGTGATGCATGCTTATTTTCCAGCACATGCTGATGCTGCTGAACTGTCAGAGAGAAATTCCTTCCTTTGAAAATGTAGTGTTGTCTTTGAAGTGGTTCACTGTGAGCTGCTTCTCAGTAGAATTGTGTGCGATACTCGCCACAAGAGAATTGAAAGGGAGGTGTTTTTAAATTAAGTAGAGAAAGTTCCCAAAGGGATGGCTCAAGTATTGTGGGCCTACAAGACCTAAACTCTTACCCCCCACTTTATGCTTCCTGTTTATCCAGTGGAGAATAATTGTAGACAAAAACTTTCCATTTACTAGAGGCTTCATAAGCAAGGTTTTTAGAAGAGGGGAGATTTTGTTTGTTTTGAGACTGCTAAAAAAGAAAGCATGATCTACTTCTTTATAGGCTGTTAAAATCAAAACCAAAACCACCAACCAAACAAAAAGCTTGTTGGCACTTACAGCCAGCAAGCAGAGCATGCCTGCGCCATGTCATTGGAATGATGCTGAGGCTCAGCCCTGTCCTGGCTGCAGCGCCCGTGGCAGCTGAGTCACCACTGCCCAAGGAGCTCCAAACGAGAGCAGGACAATCCCAACTCCATGACTCTTGGCCTCCCCACAGCTGTCTCACAGGCCTTGTTTATGACAGGAAGTTACACTGTGGTAGTAGTCACCAGGAGTCTCGAGCAACATGTTCTAACATGATGTAATCTCCGAGTGAAAACTATCCCACTAGTGTCTATTTCCAGTTTCAAGACCAACAAACAACATTCATGTTGGGCTCAGCTGCAAATATTACAAGAGTGTCCAAAGATGCCAGTGCAAGGAAGGTGCAAGCTCTTTTCTCATGTGCTTCAAATTCAATTTGATGCAACAGTAAAAAGCCAGGTAAGACTTCACATCTGTTCCGCATCTGCATTAATTATGGCAGCTTTAAATGGATTCCATTAAGCCAGTGCACCTGTCACATTTAGGGTTGCAGCCTGCCTTTCTGGGGGCAGCTGTGATTGCTGTTCTCTCCTCTGTAAGCACCCAAGGGGATGTGAGCATCCCTGTCCCTCCAAGCAGGCAAGCCCAAATCCTACTGTATGACTTAAGACAGTTAAAATTTCTGGCCTGAGCCAGTCCCCAGGTTAGGATCCAAAGTACGTTCACCTTCATCCCCAAAAGCAAGCCACAGGGATGAAGAACATGGAGGGCTGCTACAACTTTTCCATCAACACAGCTGATCCTAAACAGGATGTCTGTCCATGCAGAGGATGGGAAACTCACACTAAATAACTCCAAGGGTGCGCAAAGCAAGGGAGAGCAGAGATCTTGGCAGCAGCCTTCACCTGTGTAGTGTAGGCACTTACACGGTCTGACAGCTCTGAGTTACTTTATGATTTATAAGGTGTACACCAACAAATACTAACATTCCCCCAACTCTTTAGCTGACCAGTGGTGCTTAATGATTACCCACAGGCAAAAGCAGATACCTCAAAATCACAAGACCTCAGGTTTACAAAAAATTGAACATTTGCATGTGACAAAAAGTCGTCTAAGGACAGTGTGGTGAGGGACAGAGAACCAAAACCAGGGGAGCATGGAAGGAACATTGAAAATTACCTAGATGGACTCAGCATCTTGCCATGTGGGTGCATTCTCCAGGAGGAAAAAGATATTATGGCAATAACAATAAAAATACTTTGCAATTGGTATGGTGCAAGGTTAAAGCAAGAACTGACCTCACCCTGTCCACAGGGAGACCAAGAGATTATCTGATCTGCTTGGTCTCATTTGTGATTTTTTTCCCTTACATAAAATTTAATTGACTACAACCGATTTAGACCTGAACAAATAAAAGCCAAAGCTGTTGCAATTACTTACTCCTTAAAAGAAAAAGAAGAATCTAGAGTTAAGCTCCTGGTTTAGGAGGTTTTTCACTCTCCTAGGTAATTGATAGGAAGCCCATATTTTGTGTCAGAACAATGTCACGGTAATTTAGCAGTAAATATTTATAGAACTGAGCCTTTTCATAAACCCCTTCCAAGCTAGGTGGCTTGCTGAACACATTCTCAGCACATAAGAGATTAATTTATCCCTCCTTTTTCTTACAGAGTTGGCAAGCAAAGGCACCACAGCCTGAAGTCCGGTACCTCTAGAGACAGCATGGTCTTGGAATACAACCATGATTTCAGCAGAAGAATTTAGAAAACATAAATTCCATAGCATTTTATACCACTTGACTCCTACATTTGGATTTCTCACATTTTGCAGCTAAGAGGGACAATATATTTGTGTTTATGGGGAAAACACAGAAAACCTGGACCCAGAAAGGGGTGCTGTAAGAAAGGCTGGTGGTTGTATTTCAGTGCTGTCCTACCCACAACTGCAAGTAAAATGTATTCCCTTTATAGGTTATATGAATTCAGTGTCTCTTTGCCAGGCTACAAGCATTGCTACAGCCTTGAGAGCCTTGCTGGATGCCCTCGGCTTGCTCCCTGCAGAGTTCACTGGCAACGAGGAAAGCCCAGGTGCAGGTGTGTCCCCATTACCTGCCATGGTGCTGTGCAGGGCTGTGGGTTTGACAGCCTCAGGTGATGTTTCCCTCTCCAACCCACTTTGACACTCCAGAGCTGACAGCAATGATCTCTCTTCAGCTGGTATCAGCAGGAGAGAAGGTAAATACACACAGAGTGTAAATCACCCGTCTGCAAAATCTTAAGTGCTTGAATTAGATTTAAACACCTCTGCACAGGAAAGCGATTCCTCTGCAAATAGTGTCTCTCTTCAGGCAGCAGATACTGGTTTAACACTCTCACATCTGACCACACAGCCACAATGCATTTATATCAGCCAGTAGTGCTGTCATAAACCTGGTTCTTTCTAGGGGCAGTTGATAATCTTTGTGGGACTAATAATGTAATCAAACCCAGAGAAATTAATAGAAGGTAAAATAATATTTCTATTTTGTCATTAAAGCATAATGACAAGGAAAAAATTGTGCCACTGCTTGCAAAATAGTTGGATTTAATACTGAGATTCTTTGGGAGTTTGATGGAAGCTGTTATTTTAATCAAGTGCCATCCTTGGAAAAGTGGGTGTTATTTGCTGGGTGGCTCTAAGTGGCGTATTAATATTGAGGTCTTTAGCTTGTTTGCAGAATTGTCACCAGTTTCTTATAGGTTGCAAAGGAGACAGTGGCAACCTCTGTGTCTCACTGATCTCCTCGAAATTCATCTGTGTGCCTGTGGAGACATCATTAAAACTGCATGATGCTGGAGGCTGCAGTGCCCAGGAACAAGCATGCACACCAAAGACAGCAAAAGCTGCCTCTGAGTTAAAACAGTGAATTTGTATTTATTTTCATTTATTGCTTACTCATTTACTAAGAGAGAGAACATTTGTCACTTGCTCAGTTTTTCCAGCACTGCACCGTCTCTCCCTTTCTCTCTGCCGGTCTGTGTAGGACATACACGCTATCTCCTACACCCACTTAACTCCCAAGGTCTCTGAAATGCCTACGCCCTTCATATCCACTAGAATGTTTTGGGTTTTTTTTTAAACTATAGCAGATGCAGAGCCCCACCACACAAAGTGGGGGAAGCAGAGGACACCCACTCCTCGGGGAGCGGAGGAAGCTGTAGGCACCGCATCCTGCTCTGCAGAGAAAGCCTCCCGTGTCTCTCTCCTGTTGCTCTAAAAGCTGAGTTTGCCTTGATCTACATAAGGATATTTAAAATGCTGACGCTATAAACAAGTCTGAGGGAGTCAAGATCATTAACACCACTAAAACGAAGCTTCATCTCTTCATTGGCAGGGCTGCAGAGCAGCGAAGCTGAGAGCAGCAGCTCCATCCTCCCTGCTGCGCAGGCAGAGGACAGGTGGCCCCTTTCCCTCCCCGGGCACGGCCTGTCCTGCAGCAGCTCCTTCCAGTCCCCTGCCCAAATTTCCTTCCACTCCAGGGTCCCCCTGACCTGCTGCTCTCCTTTTGATCTTATGTTGGGATGAGGGCAGAGTAACTCTTTGCAAAGCTGGCATTCAACAAAGAGTTCTCGTGGTGGCCATCGTGCCTCCCCTCCAGGAAACAACATCTCTCTTCGGTGACAAACCTCGTGCACACTCGGAGCCATGGAAAGGGCTGTTTCTCATGGATCAATTCCCATTGCTTTCTCAGGGAGTCTCGGTGTTCTCCATGGTGGGACCTTGCACGGTTATACTTACAGCCCTACATCGTTTCATTTCCTGCTAGCTTCTCACTAACAGCCTGCTTTGATTTAACTCCATGCAAGCAGGATATTATCAGCCAGGAGAATAGAGAGGATCTCAATATTGATATACTGATATTTATGAAGCAAACAAAGGGCATATATTTTTCCTCATTCTTTCCTCCTAGGGTTTCCAAATGCACCTTAACTTATAGCAGTAGCGCAGTAAGGAAGAGTCTCAGCATCAGGGAAGAACAAAGCCAGCCTTCTTCGCCTTTCCAGTCTTTTAGAAAATGGAAATGTGAGAACTTCTGTGATCTTTCATGGAGGTGAAAAGTTAAGGCTTAAGTCTTAGAGGAGTGCCCATTTATTACCTGATACTCTCAATGCCCACAGGATTCACAAAAATTGGACTGCAATTTTGATTCCTTTATGCTTCAAAAATTGCCTTATTTTTAGAAAGAGACATTCCTGCATTTATTTTGTCTTTATGTGATAGATTTTTCCTATCCTGAGTCTAGGACTTTGTGCTTGCTCTTATTGAATTTCACCTAATTGCTTTCAGACCATTTCTTAAATTTATCAAGATCATTTCAAATTCCTCTCCTGGCCCCCCCAAGAGTCTGCCAATGCGGGGGTCATGTGTGAATTTCACAAATATGCTTGGTCTTCCATCATTCAAGTAATTTATGAATATGCAGGATGATACCAAGCTTAGGACAGATTTCTATGAAACTTCATGTATGCAACTCTTCCTCTTTGTCGGAAAATTCTTGAGAACTACTTTCTGAGTACCTTTTTAATTACATTTTCCGAGTATTTGTGCATCCTTCCCATAGCAGTTTCAGCTAGGCCAGACTGCTGAGTTTCTGCATGAGAACATCAGAAAAATGTAAAAAATATTTCTAAAGTTGAGACACATCACATCTACTTCCCCTTTTCCATGATGTAAGTTTTCTTCAAAGATGAAAAAGTACATTACTTTAACATGATGTGTTCTTGACAATTCCATGCTCCTGTTTCTTATAATATTTTTTCTCTAGATGCTCCTAAATATGTGCATTTATTTGAATAACTTTAAATCATTGCAAAGCTCTCTAAGTTGTAAATTTCCAGACCTTCTCTCCACCTCTCACCCCTTTTAAGGGCAAGTATTTTTATCTCTCTTAGCTCTGTGATATTGTCACAATTTGGAGCCAATTGCTTCTGGTTAGACATTGCTTTTGATAATTCTTTCCTGCATGAAATATCTAACTCATCACAATAAACTTCATATATATACCCCCCTGCTTTGTTCTAACACACTGTCCCCTTGTTACTATTAAATGCACTGTGCATTCTTTAAAAACTTTGCATTTTCCAGTCTTTTTGGTACTATTTCTTCACCTTCTACATCAGCTGCATTCACTGAAACCTTTTTGGCTTGGTTGTATATTTTTGCAACTCTTGCTGTTGGCAACAGCTTTGGGCCCATCAGGTCTTTCTCATGGTTACCTTATTCTTATGGGTGCAGTTTCTGTTCAGCTTAAGAACATGCCCTTGTTTCTCCTTTTTGGATTTCCAAATGAAGAAGAGGTTCTACCACTCCTCCTAAGGGAGGAGTACAGTAACCTCAATAAAAAAATTCAGCTGAATGGGGGGAGGATGGTGCTCTGAAGAATGGTCTGACGCTGCCCAGGAGTGAATCTATGTGTAGGTATTTGAACAGGGATGGCAAAGGTGTTGGGACAAAACCAGTTTGTGGGCCCAATAATGCATTTCCCAAGCAAAGTTGCACTTCAGGGTTCCTCCAGTGACCAGGCAGATGTGCAAGAGGCTCCAAGTATCTCCACAGCAATTTTCTTCCCATTGCCCTCATTAGGACGATGTAAGGCTTTGGCTGCCCCAGGGAACTGATTCAGTAGAAACAAAAACATATTTTAGCAGAGGCTTTTCTTTTTATTTTTTGCTGATCTGGTCCAGAAGAAAACTACACAAAACACTGAGCCAGTGCCACAGACGCAGCGGTAGCGTAGCTGGAGGCAGAGAACAGCAGGAGCCTCTTAAATCCCCTCCCTGGTGGGGCAGGCATTCCGCAGGCTGGCTCTCAAGGGGAGACCAACTTGCAGATCCGGAGTAAGCACCAGTGAAATGCCATGCAGAGCAGAACTGGTCAGGAATTTTTACTTTAATTATTTTTCCCTACAAAAAAAAAATTTACATTGCAAACTTTTGGCAGGAACAGGGAGATGGCCAGGAACTTTCTTTTTTAAATGTTTTGTAACTAATTGAAATAGGATAGTTCAAGGGGTTTTGGTTCAAAGCCAGCTTTTTTCAGTTTTAAGTTAATTTATTAACTTAAAAATATGATATCAACATCAGATCTATTTCTAGATTATTATGCTGGCTGTGTAGATTAACAGGACTCTGTGGATTAATGGCTGCTCCCTGAAAAAGAGAAGTGCAGTGCCTTTAGGATGGAATTTCCATCTTTTTCCTTTCTCAAACACTAAATATTTATGCTTTTTTGAGGTGAAAATGTAGGACAGGCAGGAGTGATTGCTGTGAGCCACGAAATGAGCCAGGGTAAGCTGGATCAGAATTCAGGAGCTAAACTTGACTTTTCTGGGCAGTGCCCTGATGAAGTGGGGAACCTTCTGCTCTTCAGTGACTTTGAGATGAACAGTAATAAAAGCTTTAGCTTCAGGCAAGGCTGCCTAAACTTGCCACAGCAAAGAGGGGGACACAAACAGAATTGATCAGCTGAGGGGAGTGACCAGTGGGTCAGTGATTTACCCTTGTGAAAAGAGGAATATAGACACACAAGGTAACTATTCTGCTTAAGAGCATGCTAGATAGGGATAGTGAAGTTTTGCATGTGTCCTATGCAGGATCAGATAGCTCAGTTAACTCCTGAAATATGTGACAGAGAAGTAACGACACGGTTTGGCCCTGCTGGAATGGGATGACTTTTAAGAAGTCAAACAAGTTGCTGGTAGTTAAGATATCTTCCCAGGATGCAATCATGGAAAATTCCTTTCAAGAGCTGGTGTTTAGACCTCAGAAAATGCACAGCAAATTGCATTGTGATTTATTTGTCGGTGTCTTTATAGGTTGGGCGTTACTTTACCCCACAGCTGGAGTCAATTTTTAATATTTAAAAGTGGAAAGAGAGCAAAACCTAAACACATACAGATCTGTCTGTTTTAGATTGTGCTTTTCCCAAACATTACTGTTTAGAATTGAACCCTGAATAGATTTCTGCAGAGGCCAGCTGGCAACACAGAATTAAAATAACTGGGACTGGGTAGACCATATAGAAAGACCTCCTAAACTGCAGTTAGCTGATCTGGTATTCATAGTCACTCCAGAAATAAATCTAATCTTTCCCTTTTTCTGATAAAGGACATGAGGCTCTATCTTTTTTTTTATTACCTTCATCCTTTTCTCACTCTTTTTGTCGTTCTCTTTTCCTCTTTCTTTCCTTCTTTCTCTCCCTATTCCACTGCAAAACACTGTACCGAGTAGGTGTGGTACAGTGCATTCTTTAAACACAGTAGTTGTTGGTTACCATGAGAGCCTGTTGAAGAAACAGATAAATAGAGTGAGGGACATGATGATTTACATCACTCTTGAACCACATGCATGTGGAGCAATTAATGGAGAAATAGATGACAAAGAAATTTTCTGGTGCCCATCAGCTTTTACTCAGCCTGGAAAGGCTAATGAAGTAACAGCTGGAGTAAGAAACTGATCCTATTTTAAAGCCCGTACGGTACCTACACTAAAAAATTCAGTCTCCTGTAGTTCATGCTCAAGCTTTGTTATAAACTTGTGCCTGATTTGCTGCAGCATTAAATGAACTGACAGACCAGTGCTTAAAGCACAGCTCCAAGGACCAGGATTTGGGAATTTTCTTGCATGGTCTGCCAACGAAGTGCCAGGTGCTTAGCACAAAAGCGAGTTACCACCACGTGCAGATAATCATGGAATGACTAAGCCCCAGTAACTGTCTGTACATGTGTTTATAACCTCTAAGCCTGCCACCAAAGGCCAGGTAACAACTCTACTTGGTCCGTAGAGAAAGACAGTTAAGCTGGATCTGCCTTCGGCTGAGAGCAGAAGCACAGACACAGCTCGGCTGATGCACAGTGAGTTGTTAAGTCCCTGTTACCAGCTCCTGTATCTAAGTGCTGGGAAAAACCACTTTGCTTCTTCGTCTGTCAACTACAAACTGCAATGATATTGCCTGACTCACAAATGTACTGCTGCCGTAGGCCTTGGTAAGGGCTTAGAGCTCAGGGGCATTTGGAAATGGAAAATGGAAATTTTAGTTGCTTTATTATTACTGTGGATCTACTATACAGAGAAACAAAAATCACTAAGACTATTCCCAACCTCCCTCATTTCTCTTAGGGAGAGTTACCTGTGGAAGAAGCATTGTGCCAACAGCCACAGCTTCCAGCTTCTCAGAGCCTCTCTGTGTTATAGTAGAGTACACATGGAAACAAGACCATCTTTGCATGGCATATCAGACGTCATGCACAATTTCAGTCTCCAAGTTGCTGGTGAGTGGCCCTGGCACCCCTGCAGGGAGCCATGGATATGTTTACCAACAAAAGGGCTCTGTAATATGCAACATATGGAGATAGAAAAAACAACTCTAATTGGGAAAGGCACAATCTCATTTGGTAACATTGTTGTACCTCTTAATAGTGTTTTATTTATTCTGTCTTCCCTACTGAGTCATGGTGGATGCCAAAAGCCAGGACCACCAAGCAAATCTGGCTCCTTCCCCAAAATATGCCTTGCCTGAGTGGATTCACTCTGTGAAGGATTGCAGGGAGATGTTCTCCTTCAAAGATTTTTATTTGATTGGAAGGGATGTTGTGAGATAGGCAAAGAATGCTTCCAGCTGAGAAAGGTTTTAGTTTCCTGCCTGTCTAGTCCAGAGCAAGAAACTTTTTGGCTGTCTTTGTGAAGCTGATGTCTGCAGACCACAAGGCTTTTAGTTCAAACCTCAGCTGTGAAAATGTGCACAAAAGGAGCATTTTATTCAGCAGATGGGGGACATCTCTGTTTGAGGAAGACAGCTAATTCAGGGTCTGGCCAGCAGCTGGCAGTCCTGGCAAATGATATATTTTTTAAAATATCAACTCTTGTGACTTGACATCCCCATCATGAATTTTCACTTCCCTTCTTTGAAGATCAGCACAATTACGAAAGGTTTGCATTAAAAACCTTTGAGGATCAGAAAGAATCCTTAAACCAGCTCCTTGCTCTTAGGGGCATGTGGTCTGGACTGGTCAGGTTCTATCATGATGGGATCAGTTTATCTCTCAAAAATCTGTGGGAGGTGAGAAAGGTAGTGCAGATTGCTGTAGTGGCTAATAGGAAACACCAGTGAGGAGGGCTCATTCCTTCATATCCTAGATTCTATTTGCATTCTTTGACAAGAAACATCTTGCTCGCTCTAGAGGCTACCCTAGTCATAGGAAACATGGCAAGGAATATTCCTGACAGAACTATACTTCATGGGAAAATCTTTTGTTTCTACTCCTGCAAAGTTGTCTGTTTGAAAAATCTCGTGTTCGTTCAAGCTCTCACCAAATTAAATAAGCAAACCCCTGCCTGGATTCTGGGCAGTCTACACAAAAGCAGGGCCCCTCTCTCTGGCTCTGTGATGCTGAGCCAGCCCAGACAGCCGGGTCTGCCACGGGCTCTTGGCAGCTGGGACTTGTGCTTGGAGGCAGGGTCGCTGTGCAGCGAGCGACGCTGGCAGCCAGCCCCGGCCTGCGGGACTGAGAGGGGGATGCCAGGCAGCACGCCCTGAGTCTGGAGACCCAGTGACTCCAAAAAGTGAGAAGCTTGCAAGTTTTGGCTCGGAGCGGGTCTTGGCTGCCTGTGTCCAGGCAAGGATGCTGGCATCCCACAGAGCCTCAGGTGGAGCTGCCCAATTCCCAGCAGCACAGCCAAGACCTGGGAGGACTGAGACAAGCCCCAGTGATTCTGTCTACACAGGAAGATAGGAGGGTGGGACTATTGCAGCTCCCGAATGTAAGTAGGAAAGGCAGGAGAAAAATTTTTGTCCCAAAAATTTTTGTCCCAATTTGTCCCAAGACGATATTTTACAGTTCTTTCTCAGGTCAGATTTTCTTGGTTTGGACCACCTCTAGTGACACAACAAAACTCACATGTTAAAATGACTCGCAGTACTAAAATGAGGAATCTATTCCAAACGAAAGAGGCCACCTAAAAGAGACCATCCCCTACCCTGGCATACATACAGACTTCTTATGAACTGCATCTGAGTCTTACTCGCATGAATTACATGCTTGACTGTGGGAATGGAAATTAATAGATTTGGACTGGAGCTATCTTTTTTGTGAGAATGACACAATTATTACCAAATTATTCCAAAATTTTCATGTCTATGCAGTAGTTCTCAAAATTGAAGAAATGAAAGAAAAACACTTTTTGATGTGCAATGAGAGCATAGGAGATGGAAAAGAAAAGTATATAGCATACAAGGAAAAACATATTAAAAAATAATTCAGACATAAATATAAAGGGTTCTGTCTCTCTCAGGCCCCAATCCATTTGATTCACTGTGTGTGTGCGCCAACTCTTTTCATGTTCAACCCTTTTTTCTCTCTGAGGCAAGGGCAACATAGATGTACAGTCTAAGAACAGAAGGATCCTTTTAAACCATGCAGCTGGATCTTGTGTGACACACAAAATCTCAAGAGCTGATCTCTGCATCCTGTCTCATACTTTTTGTTGAACATGTCCCTATAGAGACTTGAACAACCTAAGCACCAACCTAAATAAATTGCTCCAAAGTTAAATGCTCCTAAGTATCACAAATGTGTCTGCATGTGTTTTCCTTGTTAGATCTGTTTTAAAAATGGTGTGCCAAAGGAAAATATTTAAGGTAAGTTATCAAGTTTTGCTCAAGACTCAGATACAGCAATGTTCTCACCTCTCTGGTGCCTGAGAAGTTTTGACTTGGATACATTTCTGTAGAGAAAATATCAGAGAAATAAATATGGAACAGTTTTGTGCTCTTGATGAAGAGCACAAACAAAGGAGCAAGAAATGGACTTTGTAAGAACCTGAATGGAGGCTCAGAGTCACTTTCCCCCCAGTTGTAAATACTTGTCATGTGGGATAGGTGAGCCTTCCCAAAAAGCAAAAGACACCTCTATACAAGAGGCAGAGTCCCTGAAAATATGTCCTCATCAACAAAATGATTCAACAATGTGCAGGGCCAGGGCACTTCCAACAGCAGCAAAGAAATCAGCCTCCCCATTCCTGGCAAAATACGACTGAAGTACTTGATTGAGGAACTCCTCCAAGCAGCTTGGTGCTATTGCTGAGTATGAAGGAAAGAGCATTAACCTTTAGAAACAAATCCTCTTGCTTTTCTGTATCTGGTTTTATGGCACAAGTAATGAGACGCCTAAAGGGTCTTAGCAACACTTTTATTTTCCCTTTCAACAGTATATTTTTAAATATGGCCAAACAAGTGGTTGTCCATGTTTCAGTTATCAGGATTGGATGCTATAAAGCACTGCAGCACTTAAATTCCTGGATGAAATCTTGGCTGCACTTAGTCATTGAGGCTTTTTCTATTTACTTCAACAGGGTGAGAACTGCACAGCTCTTACTTGCCTGAAATCACAGAGAGAGACTATCTGCATAGTTGGCTGCAGGAGGCTTTCACTGAGCTATTGAGCTCATGAGATTTGGGAATTGCTGCCTCATGAGAGGGAGTCTTCATGGTTTCTCATTTGGTAGATCTGTGCTATGTTTAAATTCTACTATCAGATAGACAGGAGTAAACTCCAAAGGGTGAGGTGTGAACATGTACCTCAGGGCAGAAATCACTTCTTTTGATAAAAAAATTTCACAGGTTCTGTGGGAACTCCTGGACTTGTTGTCGGACCAGGGACATATCCAAGCTATGTCCTTCTTCTGTATTTGGGTGAAGAGCTGCCTACAGTGCCTACTGCACTCTCCTAAGCCACAGAAATAGATCTACAAAAGAGGCGTAGGCAGAACCCAGTGTGTCCAGGTAGCTGGTGTGAATAATCAGTGACTATATCTGAGTTATGTCACACAGCCTGGCCACTACTGCCTGTCGAGATGACTAGTGATGCTCCATTGCAGGGCTTTATGTTGATATTCTTTATTTAATGCTAACACAATCTATGGGACACAAATATTCTAGGGACACTGCCTGTGAATGTAAATGTGATCTGCAAAGCCTTCAAAAGTGAGTTCCACTTTTCTGCATAGTGCTACATTTTTTGAATTTATTGTCTTGCTGAATTACCAGTCATTGATAATGATTAAAAGCACCCAACTTGTATATCAAATGCTCCAACAATACATCTAAAAATGTTCCACAAAGCAACACCAATCTCTTTTGTTTCCATAGCCCCTGGAATTTCTGTATTTCTAATTTAGCTCACTGCTTTATATGATCTGATACAATTCAGGAGGAAAAGACAAAGAGAGAGGTCTTTGCCTGCTGCTGGGATATCACTGCTGTAACACACAGATGGAGAACCTGCAAGAAAGAGTATGTGCAGCCAGGTCAGTGAAGAGAGAGCCAGCAGCTGTGTGGGCCTAGCCCCACACTCATGCACAGCTGCACTGAAACCGGCCTTGTCTTTGAGTAGGTGTAGAAAAAACTAAATTTCACCTACCTCCTTATGGCAATGGGGGAGCCTCAGAGGGTGATTCATAGGACCTAAATAAGGCGGTAAGCAGGCAGCTGCCTGGAGCTAGTCAATAGGAACATCAAGCACAGAAACACAAATGGAATTTAGCCCCAGTTGTCTAATATAAAAGATCTGCCAGGGACCAACTCACTGCTTGGGTGGTTCTTCTGATGGTAGTTTGTGGTTTCAGTTATTACTTTCAACAAAGGAATGAGGATAATAAAGATTTCTGAGCCTAAATTAATCTTGGGAGGCTTGTAAAAGTTATATTCTGTACCAGCTTTGTGCTAGGCACAATCCAGTGGCTTTTATTTGCCTTTATAGCCTTGACTTCTGAAATATGCACAATACATAGAGATAGCAGATTCTACAAAAAATACAAGGATGAAATTCACATTTATTCATTTATTCTGTGTTAAAACACCATGTCAAAGGCCTGTCAGAAGAAAGTTTCTTGAAAACAAATCACCTCAGACAGAGCAGGATCAAAATTGTACTTTGCATTTAGAGTCAGACACTGAATTTAAAAAAAAAAAAAAAAGAAGAAAAATCTGTACTCACATGACTAGCAAATAGGCCAGAACATTTTTTAGATAAATTATGCTCTTCTGTCAGCTATTGTGAAACTATGAAAACCTACGCATGCTTGTAAATAGATCCCACTTAGATGGAAGGAGATCTCTAAACGCACTGTGACTCATACAGCATAAAGATGCAAGGATGGATTGTACACTGCACAGGGCTGGAGTTTCTTTCAGCATTACATATTCACAGACTCGTAGTATGCAGTGTTACAGGGGAACATTGATAAGAACCCTGAGGAAGGAGAGTGGCTGTTTACTTGGGGGATTTTGAGGAACAGAAACCCAATCATCATTTTACTTCCCTTCTCAGTAACTACTAATCAATCTAATGATTATTAACAGGATATTTTTAAAGCTCTGGAAGGTCTAAATTTACAAAATAAGGAGGGAAAATATATGGCCATCCTCAGAACACCATATTGCATATGAATCTGTTCACCAATATAATATAGGACAGTTTTTCTTCTTTTGATTCCTTATAGTTATGAATACTCAAAAATGAATGGCTTACAGGCTTAAAGTTAAGTGCATGCTAAGTGCTTTGCCCGACTGCTGCTTCTCTTAAGTGCTTTGCTCCATTCTCAGTGGACTTTGGGCTCAATTACTCATCTGTCCTCCCCATGATTTTGGCATTTAATCTCACAGTCTATGCCTACATGTCTCTGAAGGGTGATGGACTCAGCAGCCCCTGCATTCTGGATCACATGGCTGCTATAGTAACCACTGGCCAGTCAATTCTGTTGGCTGGTGACCATGTGGCTGTGTTTGGACATGTATTCCAACCTTCCCTGGAGCATATGTGTGGGTTGCACCTCCAGTCATGTCAAAGAGAATAGGAGTAAGGGTGGCTGGCACAGCCCATCTAGATGGGAGTCCTGAGACTGCTGTTACAAGACCGTGGAAATGTAGTCCAAGACACGCAGATCTTTATTCAAAGCTTGTTTGAGCTGGTAGGCAGGAATTATTCATGACCTTCTGAGCATTTAGAGTATCAAGTGAGCTCCACTTGTCAAAAACAAATACTTAAAGACAGAACTGATATGTTTTATACATTTTTCACATTATTCCACTGTAATGAGGACTATAAACATCCTTTTTTTTCAGAACTGAAATATGAGATTTTTGAAACATGAATTTCTGGCAGATTTGGTAAGGAAGTTGCCTGGAGCACTGAATTTGGCCAATGAGTATATTTGCAGACTTTTGAACCAGAATGGGGCAGCATCAGCAAACGCTACAGGGGAAAACAAAGAACTTTGCACACTTCTATCCTGGGAACCTGCTTTCAGCCCCATCCATGGATCAGCACATGCTTGAATGCTTCCTGTAACTGTGCTCCAAAGCAACACAAACCATTCAGTCCAAGGGAGGAAAGAAACTCCTGAGACCTCTGCAGCCTGAATTTTGAGCATCAAACGCTAACATCATTAATTGCTTCCAAACGAGTTAGCAAAGCCAGAGCAATGCAAACCTTTGTGCATGAGCAGCTCACATTGAACTCATTTCAGAATGCTGGGGCAAGTCTACTTGGAAGGCCAGTAGTATTCACTAGGCAAGTCAGTCCCTGCCAATTATTCCCCATGCTGTGAATCAGAACACTGTCCTTATGTTACAGATTTCATGATCACAGCCCATGCCCAAAAGGCTTAGAAATGCAAGGCACTGCTTACAGGCTCTGGCTCTGCACAGGGTTTCGGTATGTGAAAGACACCTATTTTCATTGGAAGAGACTTGCCAGCAGCAACTGACAAATTTTGTCCCCATTAATTTTGTTTGTGTAAAGAAAACTTTAAATCTATTCTTTGACTTGGAAAATAACTGAGCATGAGTTTGTAATTCATCTTGCCCTTCAAGGAAACAAATTCATGAATACTGGTAATACATTAGTCCAATTGCCTCTTTTCTCTTATTGAAAAAAAAAAAACCGTAGAAAGAGGTTAACAAAAGTTGTCTGCCCATTCAGCTGATGCTTGCATTTCTTGAGTTACAGGGTGCATACATTGTGAGCCTGAAGGGATGCAGAATTTTGAGTGCATTTCAGTGCCTTTCACTTACTTTGCCATTGAGATGTTTGCTGACAACCTAAAAGGGTGGAGGCACCTCTGCAGTTCTCTCTGGGGGCTTTTATGGTTTATTTTGTGTTTGTGTTGTATTCCAGGCTCACAGCTGCAATTTTTCTACTGTTCTTTTGATATTATTACTGGCAGTGAGCTCATTTCCTTACCCAAACTGGCTGTGGCCTGTTTGTAGCCATCCCCTACACTCACCACATTTCAGAGCCTGAAGAGACATCTCACAGTCTGTGTCTCTGTGCATCCCAAGTGGAAAAGGGGGAACACTCCCGCAGAAGCCCTGCTTGCCCCTGTCACAGGCAAGTGTCCTCTGTGGTCCCTGCAGGACTGTGCAGACAGGGGACCATGGAGGTGGGCAGTAGAGATCCCACAATGTTCCTACGGGGTGGGCAGGACCGCCACCAGCTGTCACAGGGAGATCCGGCACAGCCACTAGTTGGGGACAAGTGACTTGTGTTTCTCACAGGCCAGATGTGCCGGTTTGGACAAATCCAGGAGAAAACAACCTGAAAGGGGCATCTCTCTCTCTCTCTCTCCTGCCTGCCAGGCAAGCAGGCCCTGGCAGCCCCTCCCCACGGGTTTGGAAAAATGATTTCTCGAGTGAAAGTGAAAAAAACTATTTCTTTAACAAACAGAGTCCCCTGCTGTCACAGGGCAAAAAAGAATATTGAAACCCCCTCCCCCATCCCCTAAAAGAGGACTATGGATTTTAGCGTTCTTTCTGTAGGTAAAACCTGCAGTCCGGGCCGGGCCAGGCAGGGTCCAACGATCCCCCTTGGAGGGTCCCGCCGAGCAGGTCCGGAGATGGTAGCTGGTCTGGGATGAAAAGCAAGCCAAAAACAGTCCAAAAAGGAACAGAAGCCGCTGAGGCAGATCACAGTCCCTTCTCCGCTGAAAGCCGAAGAAGCTGGAGAGCAAAGACTCTTCTAACCAACAAAAGTTGTCAGATCGGGAGAAAAAGGAATGCAAACATTCTAATTACAAGGTCAAGCTAGCTGCTTTGAAGAGTTCTCTCGGCTTCTCTCTCCCCCCTTTGCAATTTAAAGGTACACTAGAGATCAAGCAGGCGATGGGGAATACAGTATTGCCATAGAATCACCCCAAGACACCAGACATACCACTCACAGCCCATTGCTGGTGGAAAAGGCTGCTGCCCCCTGCCCAAAGCCATTCTGCAGGAGCAGCTCACAGAGCCAGGCAAGCTGGCAAGGAGCCTTTGCCCTTTCACACGCGAGGCCGTGTGACCCCAGCCTGTGTTCTCAGGCTTTCCCCTCAGTTTCCAAGCCCCAAGGTCGTGCGTGAGCCCCTCACACAGCACTCGTGCGCTGGGGCCTGCTCAAGGAGGAGCTGGGTTTGGCTCCAGCCAGCGCCACAGCTGAAGCAGCTGCACCCTGGCCTGCACCCATCTGGCAGGGAGCTGCTCCCTGAGTGTCCGTAAGCACAGGTGCTGGCTTAAAACCAGCTTGCACACACAGCCAGACCGCTCTCTTACCTGGGCTGGTAGGAATGCCCATGACAACGTAGTTCACTAACTCAGGCTACCCTGTTGCTTGCCATTTGGATTCTTGCCACAGCATTTGAATCACCCAAAGCTGTCAAACACTCAGGAGATATACTGGCAAAATAGAAATAATTAAATTAGTTTAAGTAGGAGATTTTAAACAGACCAATCAAGGCCTTCACTGTTGCTTTATTTCTCTGTTTTCTGAGGCATTAGGATGTGTGTGCTTCATATTCTGAGTCTTTTCTCTACTGTCTTTCCTTTTAAAGAAAGCCTAGGATTCTCACTCACATACTTTCCTCTGCAGCTTTTAAAAAAATCCCCAAAACAGCAAACAAATATCATGAGATTTGTGTTAAAATCAGTGTTGGCAGCACTGTCTCATTTGTTGAGTTTTTCCATGACATGGAGTAACTTTGCTACTAACCCAAAATATGGAGCAATATTTAGTTTACTCACAGAATCACAGCCTGGTCACCAAATGCCCTTTATTCCAGGCTTTTATTATATTGTTAGATAAATTTGGCTGTCATAGAGATGAGAAAAATGAACCTTTGCTTCATGGGTGCACAACTTATTTGAGCAGATAAGCCACTAAGACCCTTTGACATCATCCTGTCATGACCCCTCCAAACCTCTCCCACAGCCCTCACATCACATTCCCAGCTGAAGAAAAGCTCTCAGCACCAGAGTTCCTCTGCACAGAGCTGAGCTCTCAGAAGAGGTACCACATTGAATTATATGTATGTACATATATATATATATCTATATCTATCTATATATCTCCTATATTGTCAACACGAGGGTATCACATCCTCTAGAGAAGACAGCATCCAATGCTAAATATTCACTGTCAGCAACAGTACTTTTGAACTTTCTGTGAGGGGGAAATTTTTTTTATTCCACAGACTTTTCCTAGAGAAAGATAAATGAACATGGTGTAAAATTTCCATATTTTAATAGCATCCATTTTATGTTCAGGCTCAGGATTTAGAATAATCGGGTTAGTTTCATTTCTGTTTATTGCTCATTTCTGCTCAATTTCCTCTCACTGCCTTTCCCACAGTAACCTAGCATGGCAGGGCTCACTCTGGCTGCAGATTCTACAGGAAAATGGTTAAATTGAGTTAAAATTTGTTTCACTAAAAATACACTCACAGTTCATACAAACCTATTTATTGATCCCCTTTTCAAAAAGCTTTACCTGTGACCTAACTGAACTGGACTACAACCCTCTAAGCTTTAGATGATTTAGATTTTCCCAGATATTGCTTACTGTCTGTTTCTAATTCATATGCATGTTTCTGATCTATGACAATTGGCTGTTTTATTTTTAATATCATGGCTGCACATGAGCAATAAAGGGTGGCATTTCTTCAGAAACCCGCAAACTAGCAATAAACTTCTTCAGTTGCAAAGGAAAAGAGCAGAGGCCTACCATCAAGGAGAAATCATTAAATTTGGGGGACAAAATTCAAAGTGAAGAAAAGGGTCTTCACATGGTTTGCAACCCACAAATATCTTTTGGCCACTCAAAAGTTTTTTGCACTTGCCAGTCAAGTGCTACACAGCAAATTCCAGTTCCACTGGTGCTATCAGAACTGGTCCAGCCCTCTGAAGGTAACCTAAAGCTGGCTTATGTAGCTGATTGCTTTCTGTGATCGCATGACTGACTGGGTGGATGAGGGGGGAGCAG
>VWPU01001132.1:0-51764 GCA_013398955.1 Callaeas wilsoni | reverse complement strand
TTTATTTGTTTATTTATGTATTTCCAAAGTTGGGCAGAACCACTTTCTTAGAACAGGTTTCTCATCTTTTCCTTCCTCATAATTTTCCCTTCTCCTGAATCTCAGAAATCCCAGTGAAGTTTGCCAAGAAGCTGGAGGCCGTGAAAGCCGAGATCGGTGGCAGCGTGTCCCTGAGCTGTGAGCTGAGCCACGCCAAAGGGAAGGTGACATGGAGCAGGAATGGTGTGGAGATCAAGCCCAGCAAGCGTTTCCAGATCCATGAGGAGGGGCTCAAACGAACCCTGACAATAACAGGGATCCGGGCTGAGGATGAGGGAGAATATTCCTGCGAGTCCAGGGATGACAAGAGCAGCATCACCATCGTCCCCAAACGTACGTCTCTAACGGTGGCGGTGTGGAGGGATCCCTGGGTTTTGTCCTCAGCTGTTACAACCCTGCAGAGCTGAGTTTGTTCATGTGTCTGGGCTGACTCCTGTGTTGTTTTCAAAATACAGAACTCCCCTCTCAGTGTCAGTGGAACCTCTATTTGTGAAAAATGGAATGATTGTGAGACCTGTTGAGCTCAGGTCTCTTAATATTGACCTTCATATTGCATTAGAGGCTGGAATTCAATTTCCAAAATATAGGATGGTGTTTCCCCTGCCTGTTTTTGCCTCTCTTTATACACATATTTTACTCAGACATGGGAAATGTGATGACCCAGTATTGTGATCACACACTGTAAGTAATTATATTGCTGCTTCCAATAAAGTCATGGAAGCTTTTGGCTGTTTGAAGGTGCTCATGCCATGCCTCAAGGACATGCTCCTGAATGTTTTACTCCTATCCATCAGCTCCCAGAGTGGTGAAATTCATCACAAGTCTCAACAGCGTGGTGTCTGAGGAAGGAAAAGAGGCCGTGTTCAAGTGCACCGTCTCCCCCAGTGACGCCGTGGTCACCTGGCTCAGGAATGGTGCCAAGATTGAAGCCAGCAAGAAATATGTGATCTCTCAGAAGGACACCAACCACAGCCTCACCATCACTGACCTCAGACTGGAAGATGCAGCTGAAATCACTGCCAACGCTGAGGGCGTGGAAAGCACAGCCAACCTCAGAGTCCGAGGTAAGAGGTGGCAGTGCCCCTTTGACAGGCTGGCACCCTGCCCATGGCAAGGGCTTGGAATCAGATGATCTTTAAAGTCCTTTCCAACCCAAGCCATTCTATGATGATGATTCTATGATGTTGTTTTATGTGGCTTTCCCTCTAATTAATTATGTTAGCAGCAGGGAAATTTTGCTTTGTCATCATTAAATAACGGTGCCCAGAACCCTTTGGATTTGGAGATAAGTGAGCCACTGGTTTAATTTTCTCTTAAAGCCTATTTTCTGGACTCTCTGCATTCCTACTAATATTTCCTCTCTTACAGAGGCCTCAATCTCATTCAAGAAGAAGCTGGAGCCCAGAACAGTTGAAGAGAGGGAGACAGTGACCTTGGAGATAGAGCTGACCAAGCCTGCAGAGGTGAAGTGGATGAGGAACAGCATCGTGCTGAAGCCCAGTGACAAAATAGAGATCAAGGCTGAGGGAACAAAGCACATCTTGGTGGTCAAGGACATCTCTTTCGCAGACCGGGGCTTCTACTGCTGCGAGAGCCCTGATGACAAGACCCAAGCCAAGATCAATGTGGAAAGTGAGTTCAGTGATCCTCAGTTCTATAAATACCCTGGGCAGAGTTTGGAGGTGGATTCTGGTCTCTGCATTATCATGGAGACACAGGGACACAGCCAGGGTCTTGGCCACCAGTCAAATAACTGAGAGGAGGCGAAAGCAATGGCAGAGAACAGAGAATGTCTGCCTGCTTCCTGTTGCCTCCATCTCATCCCACCACCTTTGACCATTAAACTTCTTAAAAGATTCTTCTTTTTGCTCTCTTTCTCACTCTCTGATGTGCTCTGTGTTTCTCTTTTGTATGATTTCTTTTTTAGCAAAAAAATCTCTCTTCAGCCATCCATTGCCCTGATTTTTCTCTGCAAATCACCTCGTTCAGAACGTCTCTTTATATTCAGTCAGGATCTAAAAAACTACAAAAACAAATCTTCTCTCTGAGAGTATTGGCCTCTCGGGTAAAAGAATGGTGCCTCATCCATAGTCCTGTACTTCTGTCCCTTTCGTACATCTTTTTGTCATGATTGTCACAGGACAAAGGTGAAGACAGGATTTAAGCAATTAAGGACTGTCTAATTTTGTCCATAAATTCCTTTTCACCAGCTGGTGCTGGGCTGATCCTAAATAATAGTTGAGGAAGGACTTGAAAACAGTCTTTTGGGTACTCGAAGTCTATTACAAAGTGGAAGGGAATGACTTCCATGATGCCAGGAAAAAATGGACTTCAGGTGCAGTGAGAAAAGTCCAGGTTATACTCTGAAAAAGCTTTTTAATGGTCAGATGACTGAATAGATTGTCTGGAGAGGTTTTGGAGCCTTCATCATGTTTTGGTGGCTTTTTAATTGGCAGCTGACTTTTAGTGGTGATTACAAGTTTAAACAGCAAATCCATTTTACCGGATGATAGGACACAGATTTCTTGTCACAGAAGCAGGTAATATCCAGTCAAACCTTGGATACTTTGGCCACCAGCCTGTGAGGTGCCAGCACATTTTGCACCGTGTCATGGATTTTTTTTTTCCCTTTTACTACAGCTTTTTCCTCCCATCCTTGTTTTATCCTAATTGAAGAACTGCACAGTGTTGCCATGGGCTTATTTGTCTTTAACTAAAAACTGATAGACCTTGATAGAAAAGGGGCTAGTCATGTTTTCTGTGATATTTGGTTGATCCGTTTGTCCCATGAAAGCATCCACTTAAAAAATAACAGCTAAGTTAGCAGTGTGGTTACGAACAAGTTTTATTTCCTGGAAAAGTGTTTGTTTAATTGACAAATGCCCATTAATTGGCAGGTACATGAGGAATAGGGAAATAATCCATTTCGGAAATCCTCAGGCTATTTCACACCTGCTGCTGTGAGATCTCCAACTTTTCCATGTTGTTTTCCAGTGAGGCAGATCAAGTTGGTGAAAGGCCTTCAGCCCCTGGAAGTGGCTGAGAAAGGGACTGTCACCTTCGAGGTGGAGGTGTCACACGAGGACGTGGAGGGGACCTGGCAGAAGGACGGCGTTCGTCTGAAACCTGCACCCAACGTCAGCTTCGGTGTCCTGGGCAAGAAACACTCCCTGACTCTCTCCTCGGTGGCTCTGGAAGATGCAGGACTCATCTCCTTCAAAGCAGAAGGCATTAACTCATCAGGGAGGCTCACCGTGACAGGTACGCAGGCACAAAAGGCTCTGAGTCTGCTTGGGGTGGATGCAGTTGTCTTCTCCTGACCTGGAGGGCAAACTTAAGAGGGCAACAAATTTTCCTTGTAACTACAAGGGATGTAAAGCACAGTAATGTTTCCTTCTAATGCCAACAGGATCGATGGGGCATCACTGTCCACAGAACAATGACAAAGTGGGAGGGAATGATAAAGTGCCCAAACCAATACAAATTTTATTAATCACAACAGCCAGGCTCTGCCTACACATCAGTGCTTGTGTGACCCCATTCCCCATCCACTGGGCTTCCTCTTTTCTTTCCAGAATTGCCTGTGAGGATCAGCAAACCTTTGGCAGATGTCAGCGTAACTCAGAAGCTCAAGGCTACGTTTGAGTGTGAGCTGTCCAAACCCAATGCCAATGTGAAGTGGTTCAAGGTACAGCACTTAATGGATTGTGATATTTTAATTTATGACTTCTCTGGAAGAGAATGAGAGCCTTTAATTCTACTTTCCAGGGCATGTGGGCTTGAGCCTTTGCAATAGGGCTCTTAGCATTGCTTTCTTGTCCTTATATTCATTTACTCTCCCAGTTTATCGTCCTCATGTTTTTATTTACTGGGTTTGTATATTGGGTCGAAAGTTAAACTTTTCTATTCTTGCGCAGAATATGAGCACTTCTGTTTCAGATTTGCAGTCTTGTGCTTCACTCCCCACCAACCAGTATCGACCCAGGACTTACAGCCTCTTTGGGAAATGTGATATAAAGGGAAGCCTCAATTTCCTTTGTCGGTGACAGTCCAGTTCCTTTTCCCCTGAGAGTCATTTTGGGAATCAGCTCTGGCATTTCATGTACCTTCCGTGGGACTCAGCTGATACTTTCCTTAATTTGGGGTAGCAGCAATCCTTCAAGGTGGAATTTGGCCTGGAAGGGTCATCTCATTTCAAACCTCCTGCCCTGAGCAGGGACATCTTCAACCAGATCAGGGTGCTCAGTGCCCTGTTCAGCCTGCTCTGGAATGTTTCCAGGGATGGGCCATTCACCACCTCTCTGGACACCCAGAGTTTTGCACTCTCATTGTGAAAACCTTCTTCCTTATTTCCTGTCTAAATTTGACCCTCTTTTAGTTTAAAACCATTCACATCTGAAGGGACTCATTGTCAACACTGCATGGTGTTTTAAGCCTTCAAGTAGATGTCTGAGATCATCCAAAATTTCTGTGTGCTATTGAGCCACTCCAGCTTCCTGAAATCTTTGCACTGTGATGAAGTTTCAGCACATGGTCCTTTAAATACAGTTTTCCATTAAGTCCAACGAGAAGGGTGAATTAAGCACAGATCTGGATTGTCTGTTTTGCTCACTGCAGATGTACAGGAGTTTAGTGTGATCTGCTTTGGCCTTTTCCCCTTCTAGGACGGGAAGGAGATCCGGCAAAGTAAAAACATCGGAATTATCTCCCAAGGAAATAAGAGAAGCCTCATTATTCACAAGTGTGAATATGAAGACCAGGGAACCTACACATGTCAAGCAGCTGAAGATAAGACTTCAGCTACTCTAAAGGTTCATGGTATGTTTGGCTGAAGTAGGAAAATACATTTACTACAGTATTTTTTGCTATGCAGCAAGAAATTCTCTGTGGAGAGTTTATGTATTTCACAATTGCTCATTTTGGTGAAGTTTCTCTTCCTGGCAAGAAAATGCTGGGAAAGCTGTCCTGTGTTTGCTCTATCCTTGCAGTATTTTTGGAAGAGGTCCAAACCCAGTTTTCCACTTATCATAAGTGATTTCTATTCTCTGGAATCTGAATGGCGTTTCTGGACTGGCACGTCAGGAAATACCAGACAGCCTGGCACAAAGCAGGGATTCAGTGGCTGGTGCTGATGTGGTTTGATGGCACTATTGTCACAGGGGGACTTTGCTTGAGTAGGGGCTGGACAAGCCTTGGGTATGAACTCAAGAAGTGCCCAAATTTTTAGGTAGTAAATGCTAAGAAAAAGGTCATTATTTCTGCCTGCACCTCTCCTTTATGCTCAAGGCAGTTTTTCCCTTTGAGTGTTGCACTGAGCAACTGATGACGCACCAGGTGTGTTTTGTCATCAGGCTCTGAAGAACCCGAGATAAGCTCTGAGATAAAGGCAAGTTACTCAACAGACAGCTCTGCTGTGCCCTGGCAGATGTTATTTTCCAGAAGGGCGTCTGAAAAACAGATCAGCTCTTTCTTACTGAAAGACAGAGCATCTTTCTCATTGCTTACTAGATGCTGTCCTCATGTGGCCACTTGGGTTCAGCAGTGTCTTCATGAACATCTGTCCCATTGCTCTGTTGAACTCTCCCTTTTCTCCCGGGTTTTGGGATTGGGATGGGTTGTTGCTTGCATTTCAACTCTGCTCCTGAGGCTGATCCAAAGCCTCTTTCAAAAGGAAAAGGCTACAGTACCACAGATGTACAGGTCAGTTCTGACAAAAAGAGTTCCAAGGTGCAGAGTTAAAGAGGATTCTACTCAGTTCAGGAGACCCTGAAAAAAGATATCTCCTATGTAAAACAGAGGAGATCATGCAGAGAAGCATGAATGAGGCATGTTTATAGTGACCTAAGAGACTCTGGGCTTGTGTTTAGTTTTTCTTGGTGGGTTTTCTCTCATTAATATGTGTATTTCTTTCATTAATACCTGTGTGAAGTTCCAGCATCCATAAAATCCTTTCCTAATGAGCTTCAGCCATAAGAAGTATTCACTGGGTTGAAGAGAGTGACTACCCAGGGAGAAAGGCTGGTCTAGAATAAAACACAAATCCCATTTTTTTCCCCACGTAATTATGCAGAAAGCAAACCACACCACACTCACTTCTGGAGAAACCCCAAATAAATAGTTCTCTTTATGATTACACAGCCCGAGACATCAAGATTGTAAAACCGCTGGAAGATGTGGAAGTGAACGAATACGAGAGCGCATCTTTCATCTGTGAGATCTCACACGATGAGGTCGAAACCCAGTGGTACAAAAACAACAACAAGCTGAAGACTTCTGACAACATCAAAATGCGGCAGGACGGTAGGAGGAAAAAGGAGGATTTTGTTCTGGAATGGGGGTGGGTTGGACTAGGGGCTGGAATGGGAGACTAGAAAATGGGGTTTTGCTCCGGGATAGCTGAGCTGTGTCTGGTTGTGTGTCTGCCCCCAGGAAAGACCTATTCCCTGACTTACGCGCGCGTCCACGTTGAGGATGCGGCCGAGATCAAATTCGTAGCAGAAAAGGCAGAATCTCGCGCTCAGCTGACTGTGAAAGGTAATTCTGATTTTTGTGCCAGCGCTGCTTCTGCTCTCTCACGTTGCAAACCAATTCACTTCCCTCGCTTTGGATGTGAAGGTTAAAAAAATTCCTACAGCATTCAGGGAAAGAAAAACTGCCTACATTACTGCCTGGTATATATCAGCTGGGAATTTACTTTGGCTTGATTACAGTTTATTTTCTCAGAAGCGTGGTTTTGTACCTTTAGACATTTAAAGTTGTGTGTGAAATTTGAGGGACAAAAAGCTGTAGCTTGACTTTTTCTTGCATTTTCACTTTCTGTTGTATGCTGTAACAGAAAACAGCCTTTTTGGGTGTTTAACTAAAACAATGTGATAGAAGGAGAGAAAAGGAAGACATTTGAATTAACATGCTGCTGAGGAGCTCAGGAAACTGGAGATCAGTCCCTGGCTTTGCCATAGCACTGCTGTGGAGTGTTGAGGAAGTCACCTGTTACCTCTGCAGTTCAGCCACTCCAGTGGTAAAATATGGAAGAAAAGTTTCCCTTTAATTAGCTCTTGCTAATTAAACTTGTTAATGGAATGCTCAGCATAGCGGGGACTCCCGTCATCATCCAAATTACTGAACATAAAAGAAATACTGCTAATCAGTTTTTAACTGGCACCTTTCATGGAGACTGTACTGATTACTCCAATTTTTTTGCTCTTGTAGAGCTGCCCGTCAAAATCGTGAAGCCTTTGCGGGATAAGATCGCCCTTTGGAAGCACCGGGGGTTCCTGGAGTGCCAGGTGTCCCGAGCCAACGCCAAGGTCCGGTGGTTCAAAAAGGACGTGGAAATTCACCCCAGTGACAAATACGAAATCGTGAGCGAGGGCGTCTATCGGAAACTCATCATCAACGACGCCGACTATGAAGATGAGGACACGTACATGTGCGATGCCTTCGATGACAAAACCAGTGCTAATTTCTTCGTTGAAGGTAGAAAACCTCTTTTTTCACCCGTAGAATGCACTGGAAGGAGGATGGGCTGATTCACTTGGCATTTGCTTTGGAAGCACAATACTGCTTAAAAAGGATTTTTATGCAATGTTATTTATTCTGAAGTCCATTGGTGTTGAATCCTTTTACACAAAGGAACATCCCAAAATGAACCTCCTTTTCCATTTTATAGCACTACATGTTTGATGTCAGGATAGGAAGGTGACTTCAGAATTAAGACTAGGAGTCAACAGATACAGATTCACTCTCTGGCCTGTGACCAGCAATATCTGTTTGCTTTTATACAGAAAAAAAAAGATGATTTAAGGCCTTTTGAGTTCATAAGTGCAGAAAATATGGCATGAGTGTTCAGGCTGATAATGGAAAAGCTTTCATGACTCCTAAATCCCTGCTCTCTTGTTCCATCCAGAGCAAGCCATTAATATTGTAAAAGAGCTGTGTGATGAGGACGTGACTGAGCCCGAAGAAGCCAATTTTGAATGTGAGACATCCATTCCATCTGTGAAACCTGCCAAATGGTTTCTGAAGGGAGCAGCCTTGCAGGCTGGCAGAAATATCATCATGCAGCAGGAAGGCACCATCCACAGGCTGACAATAATAAAAACAAGTGTTGATATGACAGGCACCATCCAGTTCTCCATTGGCAAGTCCAAATCCACAGCGAATCTGCTCGTCAGAGGTAATGTGATATTTAATGTGTATTATATGAATCAGAACAAAGATCTTCCCTCTCACAGTACCTGGAAAGTAAATTGTTATAGATTCTCTCTAAGATCCACTTGGAAATGTGTGTGCACCTGGAAGATCTGTTTAGCTCCCAGCTGCAAAGTTGTTGGGAGCAATGCTGGATGCACGAACTGAGCCAGAAATATCTTAGGAAGGGGTCTGATTAAACTACTTTGGTGTCCCTGGTATTCAAATCTATCAAGCTAAAACTGGTTTTTGGTTTATTTTTATTCTCTTGACTTTACCAAGGAGGACAAAACAGATGAAATTTGCCAGGAGAGTTTATTTTGTCCCATTTCTGAACTAGACAAGTTTGATAGCTCATTTACTTAATTCATTTTGTCGTTGACTTGATTTAGGACAAAGCCTCAAGGCTTTTTATCTTCTGCTGTCACCATGGTAAATCTCTCCAATCACATCCTGAAGTCCTTGTTTTGTCTTTAATTTGCTCTTACTTGAATGAAAACCTCAATTAGAGAGCAATTCAGCAAGCACTGAGCCAGAAGTGGACCATGAATTTGGTGGTTAATATAGAGTATTACCTTACAGAAATCAGCTTTCCTTATAGATCGTTGTGCTGTTGTAGCTTCAAAGCACATGAGATGTGTTAGATACACTTGTAGCAGGATCTGAGCAGTTCACAAAACAGTTGTGAAAGTCATACATGAAATTAATGAGCATGAAATACAGATGAAAACCTTCCTCTTCTTTAGATTGATTCATTCTTCTTTCCCAACCCTGCTTTGCAGATTACCACATCCAGATCACCAGGAAGCTGGAGGACAAGACCGTCCTGGAGCGACACTCGGTCATCCTGTCCTGTGACTTCAGGCCTTCCCCAAAGCACGTGAGGTGGTTCAAGGGCCAAGTGCTCATTGAGCCCTCAGAGAAGTACAAAATCAAGCGGGAGCAGTACTCAGCAGAGCTCAAGATCATGAAGGTGAAGCCCGAGGATGCTGGCGTGTACAAGTGCAGGGCTGGGATCGCCGAGACCGAAGCCACGCTGAGCGTTGAAGGTATGAGAGGTCTCCAGTAGCAGGGCTGGCCTGGTGCTGGTTTTTATGAATTTCACTTTGGGTTCCTCCTCCTGAGGAGAGGTAGATTCCCACAGTTATCTCCTAACTTTCATAAAAATGCAGTATCACAAACACACTGCTGATTCTACGATCCTGAAATCCATCTCTTGCTGTGAAGTTGGTAACGTGTGTGGGAGGCCACCATCTGGGTAAGGTAGAAATTAGCATTTGTCAAAACACATTATTGTCCATTTCATAGGAGGAATTAGACCTCTGGTGCATCTAACTGAAAATATCCTTTTTTAAACTGCTACAGGCTTCTGGTGATCTTTGCTGTGGTTTTCATTTCCTGACCGCTGTCTCAGCTTGTCTATCTACTATATATTAGTATATCTGCTATATATAAATTTTATAGCTACTATTTTATATCTGAATACAATTGTTACTCATAGTGATGTTCTACCTCATTGGGGCATGGAACTGGTTTTTAGCCAGTTCTTCCCCTCAGGTGATGCTGTAAGAAAAGATGTTCACTGTGTCACTTCCAGCAAGACTTGGAGCTGAGCAGCAGAACCATTTCCAAAAGTCCAGGGAGCAGCTCTTGGTAGCAGCTTGGCCTTGCAGAGGTTCTTCATTGAATGTGTTGTCAAACATTGAAATGAACTACTCAGGGCAGTGGTGATGTCACCATCACCACTGATTTAAAAGCTGTGTGGATGTGACACTTGAGGATTTGGTTTCACGGTGACCTTGGCAGTGCTGGGGGAACTCTTGGACTCAGTCTTAGAGGTCTTTTCTGACCTTCTGTGATTCCATTCTCTCNAAAAAAAAAAAAAAAAAAAAAAATCAGGTAATACTCACAAACCCTCCTCTGAGTTATCTCATCCTTGAGAAACAGCATTTCATGGGCAGAGAAGCTGCAAAGAAAAACCTCTGCCCAAGGACTGTGAAAGAAAAGAATCAAAATCCTATTGCTCCCTAAATCTGAGCAAGTTGCTTAATCTGTTTGTACTTTGTCTTTGTGGCCAAAACCATTGTCGTCTTCTCCTCCTCTGTGTCACAGCTTCCCTGAAAATGAGGGACAATTTAGTTAAAATGTGTTTGTGTGTGCAGTGGCCAGCACACAAGGGTTAGAGCTCTGTGGGATACTTAGGGTCGCCATAACATCATTTTAGAAATAATGACTTATTTTTAAATAAAAAACAAGCAAAAAAATCCCCAAACTGATTTATATATAAAAAGAAAACTGAGAGTTATAGACAATTTTAATTAGTCTTTCAATAGATTTTTTTTTCTACTGGACCAAATGCAGAACCAAGTAAATGAATGTGGTGACCAAAGGTGTGCAGGAGGCCGAAACAAATCATCTAATAAACTCCATGAAACTGTTTGTGATAACAGCTGATTTATGATGATGGTGGTCATTGCCCCCCTTGGTTTCCCTCAGCCCGCAATGTAGAGGTCCTCAAGCACCTGCAGGACGTGGAGATTGAGGAAGACAGTTCTGCTGTGTTCTCCTGCGAGCTGTCCCACGATGACGAGGACGTGGAGTGGTTCCTCAATGGCACCCTCCTCTACACCAACAACTTCAACGACATCAAGAACGTTGGCAAGTGCTACATGCTGACCATGAAGCAGGTGAAGCCTGAGGATGCTGGCACGGTGACGATGAAGTCAGACAAGGTGTCAGAGAGCGTGCGGCTGAAGGTGATAGGTGGGTCCAGGTCACGCTCCTGAATGGAAACGAGAGATGCAAATGAGCCATTATTTACCAAATCCATGGGGCAACCCTGCTTAATAGATAAAAAGCATTGAGCTATTAAATATGGGCCAAGAGGATGGTGAAGGGTCTGGAGGGGAAGCCTTGAGAGTGGCAGCTGAGGTCACTTGGTTTGGTCAGCTGGAGAAGAGGAGACTGAGGGGAGACCTCACTTTGGTCTTCAACATCTTCACGTGAGGGGAAGGGCAGGTACTGATCTCTTCACTCTGGTGGCCAGTGACAGGACTTAAGGATGTGGCTGGACCTGAGTCATGGGAGGTTTGTTTGGATATCAGGTAAAAGTCTCTCACACAGAGGGTAGTTGGGCACTGAACAGGCTCCCCATGGGATGATCATGGTCCCATGGCTGCCAGAGCTCCAGGAGCATTTGGACAGCACTCTCAGGGACTGTGTGGGATTGTTGGGGTGTCTGTGCAGGGACAGGAGTCGGACTGGATGATCCTTGTTTCTCCCTTCCAACTCAGGTTATTCTATAATTGTGTGGTTTTTAATACATCAGTTCTGGAGCTGGACTCAATCAGCCATGAGAAGAGTTTCCTGCTGTCCTTCATACGTCCTAAAGTTCAGTCACACAACTGAGTTTCTGTGGTTTAACATGTTCTTGGGCACCTTCAGTGAGTGTGCAGGTGACACCCAGCTGAATGGTGCATGTGACATGCCTGAGGGCTGAGGTGCCACCCAGAGAAGAAGTGAGACCATGTGAACCTCTTGAGGTTCAGCAAGGCCAGTGCAAGGTGCTGCACCTGGGTCAGTGCAGCCTCTCATATCAAGACAATCTTGGGATGAGGGGATTGAGGGCAGATGAAGGGATTTGGACCAGGATGAAGGATTGAGAGCAGGATGAAGGATTGAGAGCAGGATGAAGGATTGAGAGCAGGATGAAGGACTTAAGGGTGCTGGAGGGTGACACTGGTTTAGGTTCTGCATTGGTATCAGCAATATTGCCAAGGGTTTATTAATGCCTCTAAATATTTGATAGCAGCTGAAAGTGTCTCAGACATCCTGGTTGTTCTCTGTTTTGCCTCTTGACCTTCAGAGAAACCTGCCGTCTTCATGAAGTCCTTGGATGACGTTTTCGGTGAGGAACGAGGAGTGATCAAACTGGAATGTGAAGTCTCCAAAGAGAAGGTCAAACCTGTTTGGAAAAAGGATGGTGTGAAGATCGCTTCTAGCAAGAAGTATGAGCAGATACAGTCTGGGAAGACCCTGTGCCTCCTTATCCACGACCTTGAAAAGACAGATGCGGGGTTATACACCTGTGACATCGGCACTGATGTGGCCAAATCGAAGGTCAGCGTTCAGGGTAAGTGTTGTAGACGGTGGCCTGTCAAGGGGCGTTAAAAATATGGGTGGGCTCGGTCCTTTGGGCTCACATCTATTCCTGCATAAATCTCACATGATACGGTGACGTCTGAACAATCCCGGTTAATTTTGGTGTAAGTATATCTGGGGTTTCAGTGAAAATCAGGTGTCAGGAAGGCAGTGACAATATTTTCTTCCTGAGCATCCCTAAAGCGCAGAAATCCTCCCAGCAAAAATTTCTCCAAAAAAGTCCCAACTAACAACTAAAAAAAATCAACAAAAAAATTGCCAAGGCAGCCTGTTTCATATTTTGAGCTATAGACTCAGAGTCCATTGTAGGAACACAAAAGCAGGACAACACTATCTATTGAGGAACCCAGTGGTTCAGCCTGTCTTCTAATCCTTGTGTCAGCCTGAAGGACAAAGAATTGTTCATGGCTTCCAAACTCATAATGGTAATGAGAAAAATTTTGAATTTGCCTGATTCAAACACCAGGAGGAACAAGTTAAAAAGTTCAAACATCCCATTTCTCATATCAGCATGGAGAAGAACCTCACACTTTGTCCAAGAGGCTTATTTTCTGACAGCTTTTCTCTTCTCTAACTCTTTGAATCTTGACTCTTCCCCACTGAGCTGTTCTCCATGCAGTCCTTCCCAAGCACAGCGAGGAGATCCACATTTCTTTTTTTCATTGTGGTAATTCTGAGCCTGAGAAATCCCTCCCATGTCACAGACATCTGTAAGGACCGCGGTGGGGTCCTGCCAATCCAGCAGACAAACCCCTCTTATGGGTCACAAACGCCATTACTTTACTCATGTTTATCATAAAAGCATTTTAAACTTGTATTTATGTCATTTTCGTTCTCCAGAACTGAACATTGGCATCACCAAACGGCTCAAGAACACTGAAATCCAGGAGGGAGAAGATTGCACTTTTGAGTGCATTTTGTCCCATGAAAGCATTGGCGACTTCAACTGGACGCTGAACGGGAGAGAAGTGGAAAGTGGGGGGAGATTTAAAGCCTCCAACGCGGGTCGGAAATACACACTGAGTATCAAAAATGTGATTCCTGATGACACTGGGGAGGTCATCTTCAGTGCCCGTGGTCTCACCTCCAAGGCCTCTCTGGTTGTGAAAGGTAACGGGATCAGAAAGGTTCTGGGGCTTGATTTCCTGGGGGTATTTTCATGAGATTTGCCAGCAAACTATGGATGCAAACAGTTTGTGGGTATTTGGGTTCAAACTGAAAGAGAGGTAATTTAGGTTAGATATGCAGCAGAATTTTTTCCTTGTGAGGGTGGGGAGGCCCTGGCATAGGGTGCCCAGAGAAGCTGTGGCTGCCCCTGGATCCGTGGAAGTGTCCAAGGCCAGGCTAGATGGGGCTTGGAGCAACCTGGGATAGTGGAAGCTGTCCCTGCCCATGGCAGGGAGTGGAACTGGATGAACTTTGAGATCCCTTCCAACCCAAACCATTGTGGGATTCTATGATTTGAATTGCAAAAACCCAACCATACAGCCATACAGAGATGATTTTCACTCAAAGGTGTTTTTTTTCTTTGTTTTTTTAATCTCTGTAGAAAAACCTACTGAGGTTACAAAACGGCTGGAGGATAAAACATCACGGGCAGGGCAGGACATCAGCCTGAGCTGTGAATTGTCCAAAGCTGACGTGAACATCAAGTGGTACAAGGATGGCAAAGCAATCCGGAAAAGCCAGAAATACGACCTGCGGCAAGAGGGAACACGGGCCACTCTCATCATCCGTGACTCCACGGTCAAGGACAGTGGGGAATACACCTGCGAGACAGAGACCTCCAAAACAACAGCCAGGATCACAGTGCAAGGTCAGTTGAAGGGTGCAGAGGGGCTGGCAGGTTCAGTGTTTGGGGTAAATATCTACAACCGTGGGAGATTTCTTTTCCTCCATCTCCCTGGGCAGGATCAGTTTTTAGTTTTCAAAAAACATCATTGATTAAAAGCTTGAAAAAACAAGATATTAAAAACCACCTTGTGGATACTGAACTGTCTTATGGGCTCTGTAACAAGCCAATCAAAACTGACAATTTGAATTATTCTGTTTTGAATATGAGTGATGGAAACCATCTGCAAGAGGAGACCTCACCAGTACCTGGACATTAAACTTTCCTGGAGATATTTCACCTGATATGTCCTGTGACAGGAGGGGAACCTGGTGGTCTTAGATGCATTCCATCTGATAGGATGGGAGGAAATGGCCTCAAGATTTGGATTGGATGTTAGGAGAATTTTTTTCATGGAAAGGATGGTCACGCATTGGAACACGATGCCCAGGGAAGTGGTGGAGTCACCACCACTGGGAGGATTTAAAAGATGTGTTGATGTGGTTACTGGGGACGTGGTTTAATTAAGTTAATAGGGGGACTTGGTGATCTTAAAGATCTTTTTCAGCCTAAATGATTCTAAGATAATTTATTTGATGACCCTATGAGTTGGGGCAGAGAGGATCCAAGATGACTCTGAATGCTCAGGATTAGTTTGGGTAACAAATCTGTCTCTGTCATTATTTTTTTTATTTCTTTTTTTCCTTCCAGAAAAGCCTAATTATTTTGTCAAGGAACTCTCAGACCTGAAAGTCGATGAAAGTGGAACTGCAGTTTTTGTGTGCCAGAGTGAGAGAGCTGCATCCTCTGTGGTCTGGAGGAAAGGCATCGCTGAGCTCAGGGCTGGCAGGAAATATGAGATCACACAGAAAGGACAAGTCCTCCAGCTGACCATAAAGAACTTGGAGAAAAGTGACAGTGACACTTACAGTTGTGACATTGGGGATGCCCAGTCCAGAGCCAAGCTAACTGTGCAAGGTATGAATGAGAAGAACGTGATCGTACGTCCTGTTTCTGCCGTGGGAAACCTGCACAGGCAGAGCTGTGTCTCAGCAGGGCAGCAGAGCCACTCATTCCTGGTTCTGTCTCTCCCATGATGTCGGGAAGACGTGGCCAAAAATGTAGGGATGTAGAGCTGGACATGCAGAGCAGTTTGAAGTAATTACACCTGGAGTACCTTGGGTGTGATTTACACCCCTCAGATGCTCATGGGAGGAGGCATTGGTGCTCCCGTGTGAACATAAAATGGATGTGATACACAGTGCTGGCTGTTGGATGAGGGACACTTTTTCTGCTTCCAGGCTTTTCTCCATATCCCTTGATTCTTCTTTCCAGGAGTGGTTGCTACGAGGTGGTGGATAAATAGAATGGTCCACGGAATCATGGAATGGGTTGGGTTGGAAGGGAACTTAAAGATCATCCAGTCCCACCCCCTGCCATGGGCAGGGACACCTTCCACTGTCCCAGGTTGCTCCAAGCCCTGTCCATCCTGGCCTGGGACACTTCCAGGGATCCAGGGGCAGCCACAGCTTCTCTGGGCACCCTGTGCCAGGGTCCCACCACTCTCACAGGGAAGAATTTCTTCCCAATATGCCATCTAACCCTGCCCTCTGAGAAAATGATTAAAGAATAGTCAGATGGAGGGTGCAGCAGCAGCAGCTAATTGCTAATTATTGCAGTTATTAAAGACAAAGGGGTAAAGTCAGACTCCTCCTCTGATCATCTGAATAGAGCAGCCTCAAGAAGCAAAGAAATGTGTTTAATCCCCATGATAACCTCAGGCTCTGAGCTGTCTGAATTCACTCTGAGGTTTTAACACCAGCTTTTCCGAGTGGAAAAAACACATCTCTGTCACGAACATCAAAGTAAAACATCTCTGTGCTGATTTTTTAAGTAGGAGGAACATCAGAGATATTTTTGTATACAGTGATAACCTTATTTTATATATATTTATAGTGTGGTTTATCTCTGTATATGTGTTTATATTTATATATTTATTTTTAGTTAGGGGTGTGTCTATCTGTACAGGCAGGTTTTCAGGGCAGATGTTTTGGGTTTTTTTACCAAAGCCACAGTCAGACATTTTCTCCATTTCCAGCTATGTTTATGGTTGCACTGAACTCAAAGAAGGTGTGGGCTCAGTGGTCCTGTCCCATAGGAAGGAAGTTATTTTTGCTCTAGAAAATCAGGGAGGTTGTCAAGGGAGGGATCATCTCTTAGTGATGTTTAGAGCCCAGTAATGCTGTCAGACACTCATCCTTCCAACTTTTCCATGGATTTCATTACGGGAAGTTTATAGCCCTGGATTTGCATTGTACTGGCTGCTTGTTCTGCTTTACGTTCTCTGGTGCTTCAAAGTTGTCTTCACCCTGTTTTGGTGTGTGTCCTGTATATTTTATCTTCCCGTGAGTGGGTTTTCTGATCAATATCAGGGGAATTCTGTTTCAATCTTCTCTATCATGAACGTATTTCTTACTTGAAATGCTCACGTGGGAGATCCTGGGAGCTTTCCGTGTCGATTTTCACGCCAGAAACTGAAGATTCCAGTAATTGATGTATTTATGTTCCTTTCAGGCCAGAAAGTGCTAATAACGGAAGACCTGGAGGATGTCACTGTGTTAGAAGGAGAATCTGCCATGTTCAAGTGCAGAATCTCTCCCGTAGACTATAGCAGAGTGCAGTGGTTTTTGGATAAAACCCCACTCCATACCAATGAACTTAATGAGATCCAGTCCCAGCCTGGTGGATATCACCTGCTAACGCTGAAAAAGCTCTCACTGAAGGACTCGGGGGTCATTACATTTGAAGCTGGTGATAAGAAAACATCTGCCAGTTTGGTTGTTAAAGGTAAATCGATCATTGCAACTGCAGGAGAGGAAATGATGAGTAGAAATAAGCGGGGTTAATGTGGGTAGGTGGAAAAAAACAAGAACAAAAATGCTACAAATTTAGCACCATCACTGTATATCTGTATGTGTTCAAGAATAGCATTAATTATATAATGAATTTACAGCTGGAGAATGAACACTTTGTAATCCTGGACAACTCTCAGAGTGTTTATTGGATTTAGATGGGAGTGTTATAACGCAGTGATGGTACAGTGAATGCCTTGTTCAGTTTTTCTCAAGCTGATGAGGTGATGATTCATGAGCAGAAATCAATTAATCCAATTTTTTTTAAAAAAAGTGCAACCAGTAAGTTTTAAATTCAGTTTTCATCATTTGAAAGGCAACATTGCATGTCTTCCCTGCTATTCATTGTTGACAGTGGATTGTTTTCTCTGGAGAAGTTAAACTGAGTTAAAACTGCAGTGTTTGGTAGCAAAGGAATAAAATGAATGCCAGACAGCCCAAGAATGTGGGATTAGAGAGATGTTTCCTTACTGGAAATAGAAATATTTCTCGTTGCCCAGAGATGTAAAACACACAGTCTCCACCGTGTCAGATCATAATCTCATTTTTTTTTCAGAATAACATTTATTTCAAAGAACTTTTCTTTTTACAAAATTTGAAAATTTGCCCAAATTTTGCTGAGCCGCAGAAATGCAAATGGATTTCTTTTTCCTGAGGGAAAATGAAAGGTTTTACTTGCAAAAGGCTAATTATTTATGTTCTTCAGCAGGAATCTTTTCTTCTCAGTTTCTCCCAGATATCATTAGGTATTTAAACAACACTTTATGGCATCACTGGTGCCTTCCTAAGGGCTTTATAGTCACAAACACCAAATTATTTGTTACTAACCTTGACCTAGATCTTTGATACAAGCAATCCTGGCTCCAGATCTCGTAGATTACTTGTGATCTGAGAATCCACACCTCTTCTGAACCATCTCAGCTGGTTTTTATATGAGTCTGGAGAAGCCCTGCACCTTCACAAAGGAGCTGGCTGACATTGAAGTCGCTGAGGGAGAGGATGTGAGACTTCACTGTGAAACCTCCAGATCAGACAGCCCTGAGAAGTGGTGCAAAGATGGGAAGAGCCTTAGGAATTTTTCCAAATATAACATCAGCCAGTCAGGGATTGAAGCCAAGCTTGTCATTCACAAGGCAGAAGGAAGAGACAGTGACAGATGTGAGTGTGAGGGTGGAGCAGCCAAAAGTAGCACAGTTATTACTGTCAAGGGTAAGAGCTTTCGGAGTGATGGTTTGGATCCTGACACCCAGCTCAGAGTAATGAATTGAAATGATAAAAACATGAAACTACACTGAAAAGGAACCTCGTGCACTGAGGTTGTTCTCATCGAGCCGTCTGGAACAGCAGCCAGAGAGGTGGCAGAATGTGAAACAGGAAGATCCTTCATCTGAGCTGGCTCTACCTCTGAGCAACTTAAGTGCCTCAGAGAATCATGGAATCCTACAATGGTTTGGGTTGGAAGGTGCATTAAAGATCATCTCATTCCAAACCCCAAAAAGAGAGCAGTAGGAGAACACGCCAGGCTAAGAGGTGACCCACAGAAAGGATGGGTCACCTCCTGGAGCTGTCTCCAGTGATGGCTCTCTCCAAGGAGGGAACTCACACCCCCACATTTGTCTGTGTGATTGCTTTAGGCAGCCAGACTTACTCGGAGCAATGCACCCAAAGAGCATCAGCAGGCAGGAGGAGCTCTCCTGATTGATAGGGCAAGGGCAGATGGTTTAAACTAAAAGATGGTTGAGTTCATTAGATGCAAGGAAGAAGTTTTTTACAATGAGGGTGGTGAAACACTGGAAGGGGTTGCCCAGAGAGGTGGTAGATGCTCCATCCTTGGAAACATTCAAGGTCAGGTTGGATGGGGTTCTGAGCAGCCTGGTCTGGTTTGAAGGTGTCCCAGGTCATGGCAGGGGGCTTGGACTAGATGAGCTTTAAAGGGCCCTTCCAACCCAAAGTGTTCTATGATTCTATGATCTAAAGGGCTGTTGTCTGAGCTGAGGCAAAAGTTCTCCTCTTAGATGGGTCTTTTAACTCTGAGTTAGGTATGAGTTGTGTCTCATCCAGGTCAGAACCAGGCTCACCAATTATCACCTTGTAATTGCTCCTGCCTGTCCTGACTCACTGTTCCAGCCCCTGGCTTAGGAGGAGCTCTGTCTCTGTGAGTTAAATCACTCTGTGAGTTAAATCACTCTGTGAGTTAAATCACTCTGTGAGTTAAATCGTCACTCCCCGGGCAGGTTTGAGCAGACACAGGGAGCATTTTACAGGCACAGGCTGCGTTTATCCAGACCAGAGGATGTCCTGTGTGCACCTGGTGTTACGCTCTCGGGGTGGACTGATCAGAAGCTACACCTGGATTAGGGAAATCAGTGTGAACAAAAAAAGCATTGCTGGAATGGTCAACCTGAACCCTGGAGCATGGAGTGGGAGGACAAGCTGCTCACAGGATTTTTCTAGAGCACAAAGAACCAACTTGAGGCTGTGCAAGAAGGAGAAGACCTTGATAATGCACTGAAGAAGAGCTGGTGGTTAATGATCCTGATTTTCTGATTTTCTGTTTTTCTATAGCACAAGGATATTTTCCCAATACCCTTTACACACAAAACAAAGGTCTGTGTTGACTACAGTAGGACCTGGATGAACAATTATCTGTTAGAAAAGAACCACGTTTGTAATTTCCCACAACAGCCCCATTTTTTCCCCTCACAGAGAAGAGCGTGGATGCTTGTAAGATTTAAACACACGGCTTCAGGTCAAGGAGTCAAGTCATAAGGATGTCTACAAGAAATTGCACTGTTGGAACTTTCCTTTATCTATCAGAGTCACAGCAGAACGCAAAAATAGAAAAAAAAATTCAGTAGTCATGTGACACTGAGTGTCCTAAACTAGAGGGAAAAGGGGAACAGGATCATAGGCTGTAGTTTTCCAACAGCCACAGGTTAAGGGCGTCACGGGTCAGTAGCTGACCTGCATATTCTTAAGGCAGCAGAATTCAAGAAGTGTGGGCTTCCAAGCAGGGGTTCAGAGATGCAGTGAGGCAGGAGTCCAGAGCGAGGAATGAATTATTTATTAAATTTACAATACCATTTATATATTCTAGTTCCATAAAGCAATTGAACAGTGCTCACACTTCTCCTAGGGTGATTGGTCAAAGTCTCAGACACTCACTTAGAAAAGTTTTTTCGTAATATAAGGTACACAAGGTCAGAAGATACCAGATATGAACGCTATTTACAAAAACCCCATCTATTGTTTACATCGCTTACACAGCAAAGGAAAAGTTCTCACAGACTGAATGCAAGAAGAGAAAATTTCCCTGCTAACCGCATTTCAGCATCCACAAAGAAGAATTTTTTTTTTTCCTTATCTGAACATTTCAGTTGAGTTTTGTTTTCCCCAAAAGTGCCTTCCCTGCACTAGCTCACCTTGAAGCCTTGAATCCCAGGCTGTGACAGAGCCTGCAGGGGAATCTCCGCAGGGACCCCGTCATGTTCAGCTGTGCTCCCCTCTCTGTGCTTGCTCTGTGCTGCTTTCAGGTCTGTGTTCCTGCAGGATAACAAACACATTGTAGGGGTTGTTTTATGATGAGAAATCAGTACTGCTGGTCACGACAGAAGGTGCTTTGCCATTCCTCTGTGTCCTCTGTGTTGTGTGTGAGTTGACCTCAGTGAAGTTTAATGTTTTCTGTGCCGGTGGTCGAGCTGTGAGCACCCAACTGCAGCACAGTTTGTGTCATTAACTGCAGTGCAGCCTCTGCCACTGATGTTAATAATGAAAGCAGTAAGAGCAGCAGCATCTTCAGCAGTGCAGATAGTGGTTAAAAGGAAAATAAGCATCTGGCCTCAATTTTTTTTTTTTGCTACTGTGAAGTGCTGGCAGCCAGATGTGAGATGTCAGAATCTGTTTACTCTTTGCTAGTGCTTTTCCATTCCTGTGGTTTTCTGTCTCAAAAACGAAGTCTGATACTAAAAAGGAACCTCACGTGTTTCTTTCAACATTTGTGTTATTCCTTTTTTCAGAAACACCAGTCCTTTTCAAGCAAGAGCTCCAAAACGAAGAAGCCAAGGAAGGCAAGCAGGTCAGGCTGACCTGTGAGCTCAGCAAACCTGGTACCCCAGTGAAGTGGATGAAGGGAGACACACTCCTCTATGCCAGTGAGAAGTACGAATTTAAGCAGCACGGGACTGTGGCAGAGCTCATAATTCGAGATGTGAAATCCGTGGATGCTGGGGACTACACCTGCAGCGCTGGGGAGCTGAAATCCACTGCTCGGGTCAAAGTGAATGGTGGGTACAAGTTGAGACATTGCCACACTTAATCAAGTGCTTAATAGATCTACTAAACAAAAATAAATTACTTCATTTTTTTGGTGGCCATCTTTAATATGTAAAATGTAAAGGCAATGTTGCACCCTTGGAGGCACCTGTATGTATTTCATTCATGTGATCTCACATTTTCCATCAGGAGTTTTAAATCTGTAACTGCCCACTGGGAAAAAAACCTAATTAAGTGCAGAGGATTAATTTTCTCTGTGCTGTAGTTGTTTCCCTATCAGCTGCTTTACGTGGCTTTGATTAAAACTGGAGTTAGACGTGGAGACCAGTAGTACTGGAGCATAAGGATGTGAAAACATAAGTTCAAATCCTGGAAAACTGCAGGTGGACAAGTGATTAATGTTTAGACACCCAGGCTTCCCAAAACATCCTTTTCAAAGACTCTTAAATTTCATTTCTACTCCCCAAATACAGTGCCTTTAGTAGCATAGCAAAAGTAGTATGTGCTGGAGCTGAAAGCCGGAGAAATATAGGATATGAATGTTGTTTGAGCCCTGCAGGAGCAGGGAATTCATTAGGTGATGGTGCCCGGAGGAATCTGAAAGGGTCCTTTTTGAAAATGAAAGAAACTTCTCCCACATCCCTAGGAATCCACAGTGAGATGGTAGCATCAGAGGGAGAGATTTATTCCTGCTCCCAAGCAGAATCTCCTTGATGCTACACAGCCAAGGGGGAGGCTCTAGGGCTGCTCTGCTCACTTGGAAAAGGCCTGGATTTAAGAGGTGACAGCTCTCTTGGTGGCACTGGTTGTAGAGAAGGTCAAGAGGGCCTGTCCTAACCCCTGGCTCTGTGTTCCAGCTGTGCCTGTCCTTTTTAAACAAGCCCTGGAGAACACGGATATGGAAGAAGGGAAATCCGTCTCCTTGCGCTGTGAACTCACAAAAGCTGATGCCACCGTGGTGTGGAAGAAGGGAGAAGCCACGCTCCAGGCAAGTGCCAAATATGAAATGAAGCAGAAGGGGACAGTGGCAGAGCTGGTGATTCATAATGCAGAGCCAGAAGATGCGGGAAGATACACCTGTGACACTGGAGACCAGCAGACCACAGCCCAAGTCAAAATCCATGGTAGGAATGAGACACCTGCTTGTGACCATTTGTTGTTGTCCTTGCCATGGTCCTGCTGCCCCTGGACACTTTCAGAGAGTGTTCAGGAAATCTGGGATCAGCACAAACGCAAGGCAGCTCTGGTTGGGTCCATTATGTTCTTTGTTTTCTGGGATGATAACTTCATGCTGAAACTTATCAATCAAAGGTACCTGATAATGAAATATCTTTTCTTCCCTACGAAATTTCTTATATTTTGGTTAGAGGTGACTGTCTGAGCTCTAAGCCAAGAGGTAAGAAAGGCCTCATTTACACCTTTTATTAAACAATATTCAATTCTTCTCTCTACACTCTAAGCAATTTTTTTTCAAATCTGTGACCAAGAGCATTTGGGCAGCAGAAGGGCAATTATTTTGGTGTTCTAATTATTGGGAAATAATTGTTCTCTTTTTATTCGATCCAAAATGCTTGTTGCTACTGTAAATATCAGCAGAGTCCTGGAGGTGCAGATAGGTCAGAGCTTCTTTGCTCTGTGTGCCAAGAGAATTTGAATTTGTTTTGGCTTTAAGCCCCGTGTGAGGTCACCAGGTGATGTCAATGTGCCTGAAGTAAACTGAGAATGCTTCACTCCTCAGCTGTGTCCGCGCTCTTCAAAGAAGAGCTGAAGCCTGTGGAAGCTGTGGAAGGTGGGACAGCCACCCTGCGGTGCCAGCTGGGCACAGAGGCCGCCGTGGAGTGGAGGAAGGGGCAAACCCTTCTCCGGGCGAGTAACAAGTACAAGATGAGGCAGCAGGGCACCGTGGCCGAGCTGCTGATCCACGACCTGGAGCCAAAGGATGCTGGAGACTATTCATGTGTAGTGGGAAACCAAAAAACCACAGCAGCCTTGTCAGTGAATGGTAAAGAAGCAGAAATAACCTGTGAAGCTCTGGAACGTTTTTGTCCGCCTCTTCCCTCCTCTCTGTACATTCCCTCACAATATCTTCCTTCATGTCCTGCTTCCGCTGCTTTCTTCCATCCACTTTCTTGTGTCACTCCTGTCCCCACTCTCCACCCTCAATCAGCTTTTTTTATACCCCATGTTAGATGTGTGTGTTGTGTTGTGTTCTTACCTTCCCTCGAGGGAAGGATGTTGTCCTGCATGTGTGTTTTCCTGAGTTAGCATGGAAACATAAGATTCCTTGGGATTTTCTGTTTCAGAGGGTTCATCATGCTCAATGATGGAAATGAGTTTGTCTCTCTTTGTGCATGATCTCAGCCAAGATCATGGTTTTGCTGATTCCCACAGAACAATTTAATAGGAATTTCTTTTTCCATCCATGAAAAAAGACAGGATGCGCTTAAGGATAAGGGTGTTGGAGTAAGGCTTAGGTAGACACACGATAAATCACGGTTCGGCCTTTGAGCAGGGTCTAGGGTGGCAATCCCTTTTCCTTCTGCATCTCTCAGCCCTGCCAGTCCGTTTCAAGCAAGAGCTGAGGAACGAGGAGGCCACGGAGAGCGGGACGGCGACGCTGCAGTGCGAGCTGAGCCGCCCGGGCGGCTCCATCCAGTGGAGGAAGGACGGGAAGGTGCTGGTGGCAAACGGGAAATACAAAATGAGACGGGAAGGGCGTTTTGTTGAGCTGGTTATCCAAGACCTAGACCTGACGGATGCTGGGAGCTACACCTGCGTGTGTGGAGAGCAGGAGACCACAGCTGCTCTGAGAGTGAATGGTAACCCTCCTACCCACGTTTCTCTTTAAACCCCAAACATAGCACGTTTGGCACCATTTGCAGGTCAGCCAAAGCTTGGTCAGTGTGATTTCTTAGGGGTTTTGTGTTCTTGGCTCTGTGGTGCCAGAGAGTCACCCTATTAGAGAATTTTCCCTTGTGCTTTTTTTGCCTTGAGACAGCACCTATATGTTATATATTGTTTAATTTATTTCTGTCTTGTCTAGGAGGTTTTACCCCCTCTTGACCGTACCCACCTAGAAACAGAGCATTTTTGATTGAGTGTAAACACTGCAGCCCAGTAACTCCATTTCATTCTGGTGCTGATTCCTTCTCTGTTGGTATTGCATCCTTCAGCCCTGCCTATCCTCTTCCAAGAAGAACTGATGAACAAGGAAGCTACAGAGGGGGAGGCAGTCACTTTGCACTGCAAACTGAGCAAATCAGCCCCAGTTGAGTGGAAAAAGGGGAATATGGTGCTCAAGCCAAGTGAGAAGTACAAAATAAAGCAGGAAGGTTCCTTTGTGGAGCTGACGATCCAGGATTTGGATTTGGCAGATGCTGGGGATTACAGCTGTGTGTGTGGAGACCGACAGACTTCAGCTGCTCTGACAGTAAATGGTAAAAAAGAAATTCTCAGCGCTTGCCCCAAGTCAACCTGTATAATTCCAAGATCTCTTCCTCTCTTACTTCTGCTTCCTCTGATCCCTGTGTACTTCCTATCCTCCTTTCTGCTGATTAATTTTCCTGTGCCTTCTTCCTTCTCTCTTCTTCTCCTTTCACCTGGTACCCTCCTGATGTGCTTCCAAGGTGCTTTAGTCAAATGACAGGTGGAGAACAGGTTCCCAAGTCAACACAACCTCCCTAGTCCAGAACAGCTGCTTGTTTCGAAGTTTTCCTATAGGAACTGACCTAAAAGTGGGAATAATATTTATTTTTTGTGGTTTAGACTGTGGCACTTGTTGCTTCTAAGAAGAATGAGTTTTCATCAATGTATGATGCTACACAAGGACAAACTTAATAAAAAATAGACTTTTTATGCTTCTGCTATTCCCAACTCTTTTTTAACAATTTTGGCTTAATACTTCCCAAGCAAATATTTTATTTCTGCAAAAATCTGACAGCATGTTTGCAACTGCTCTGCTTTAAGGGACTCTTATATATAAAAATTCAGACGGTGCCATGAATCAGGCCCTTCTGTAGAACTGCTGCTTTTCTCAAGGGAAGCAAAATGCTCTGTGTCTCATATTTAAACATGGCCTCCAATTTTATGTCTTTGATTTAATGGTGTATAAAATAAAGGGTAGTTGGCCTGTCAACTACATTTGCAGATAGACTTGATTTTAAAGAGAGTTTTAAAGCGTGAGGACAGAAAAAAAACCCAGACAGAATTATCTTTTGAAGGGTTAGAGGTTGGAGAAAAATTGTGGAGGAACTAAATCCTGGAGGAGACCGAGAAGGTCTGGTGGCTGCAGGGAGGTAAGAGAGGGATTAGGTGGTGGGTCAGGCTTTCCCAGGGTTGATGCCGTGTCCGTGTTTGCTCTGCAGTCCTGCCTGCTCTTTTCACCAAGGGACTCACGGACAAAGAAGCCACCGAGGGTAAAAGTGTCTCCCTGCACTGTGAGCTGAACAAGGCTGCTGCTAACGTGGAGTGGAAGAAGGGGTTCAAGACCCTCAAGTCGAGTGACAAATACAAAATGAAGCGGGAAGGTGTCGTGGCTGAGCTTATAATCCAAAATCTAGACACGGCGGATGCTGGGAATTATTCCTGTGTGTGTGGAGACCAGCAGACCATGGCAGTTCTAACAGTTCATGGTAAAACAAACAAAACAAGGTGCATCCTGAAAGTAACTGCCCTGATTTCTCTGTTCCTTGGGACAGACCTCTGGTTACACTCCCGTCTCCTCCTTCTGCCAGAACTTTATCCACAGCTCACCAATGCCAGTGAGATGCATCCATTGGCATCCGTGCAGCTGGAGTTTGTGGCACAAGAGGGATATCGGTGTCCAAGCTCAGAGTAAGGCAACCAGGGTGGCTGCCACTCTTTTAATTAGGGGCCATCATTTTGCTTTTCCCTTGAAAGGTCCTTTGTTAGACTCTCCATTATGCTCTAGACAAAAATGGACTGTTTCAAAGGGATTATGTCTTAGGGATTTTAAGGTTTCATAAAATTCCAAAAGGTTGGGTTATTCCATGGAATCTTATGCCCATACTCCATTTCTGAGACAACAAAGTGCTTTTATAGTTACAGCCCAGTTGTCATGGAATTCAGTTGGTGTTGTGTGTAAAACAAGCCCAAAACTTCTAAAGGACAACCATTTTCAGGGAGAACTTTGATTTTTACTGAATCTGACATCTTTGAAAGGGTATGTCAGTTCAGGTGAAAATGCTTGCTTTCCCACCATGTATTGAAATGAACAATTTCATTTCAAACTGACATTTAAAATGAAACTCCAGTGTTTCATTTTTTTAAAAATGTAAAATGTCTCTTTGTTTGCTTAAGTCTGTGGAAACATAGCAAACATGCTGCCGTTGTGATTTAAAATGTCATATAAGAAAACCATTTTCTTTCCAGAAATTTCAAATTGATGTTTGTTCTTTTTGACTGAAATTTCACAGGGGGAAAAAAATGGTGTTTCAACCTCTATTTGTATTGATTTGTGGCTCTAAGTACATGTAAAATACCCCTATGGTTAACTGCAAGCATAAAATCCTCTCCTGGAGGTGACATTTCTTTCCCAACGCTGATTCATGGAGGCCCTTGAGAATCTCTGTCCTTCTGTTGATAAATCAGCTCAAGATAAGAGGGAAAAGGAAACTTAAGCATGATTTTAACTCTCTGGAGCTCTACATCTCACTGCTGATATTGCTGTCCTTCAGCTTTGCCTGCATTTTTCAAGGAAGGGTTGAAGAACAGGGAAGCCACAGACGGTGCAACAGCCACTCTGCACTGCGAGCTGAGCAAGGTCGGCGTCCCGGTGGAGTGGAAAAAAGGGGACAAGGCACTCAAACCAAGTGAAAAGTACAGGATGAGACAGGAGGATACAGCTGCAGAGCTGCTGATCCGAGATCTGGAGGTGGAAGATACCGGAGAATACACCTGTGTGTGTGGAGATCAGAAGACCTCGGCTGTCTTGACAGTCCATGGTAAAAAAGCTGTTCTCCGTTGGGATAGCGGTGCCTCGAGGACATCCCTTTCCTCTCTCTCCTTCCCACTTGCTCTGGTGTTTTGATTCTGTAGCATTTTCTTGGTTTGCTGCTGCTGCTTCATCCCATCTCCCACTGAGGGCTTTATATCAGAGTAAAGTGAGAATTTCTCATCTCAGAGAGCAAGAGTGAGCAGACCTCCAGTAGCAAGATTGTTCTCAGGGGGTTTCTCATTGTGTCTCCCTGATATCAGTGGATTTTCATGCTTAACCTGAAGGAAAGTTCTTTAAATCTGCTGAGCTCAGTCAATGAGAGGTTTTCCCATTCAGGAAATGAGTGACTGCCCTCCTCTTTTGCAGGATTGTGGTATATTCTGCTGAGGAAATGGTACTTAAATAAACCCCACCCCTCAGCATCATTCTGCGGGTCCTGACTTAGGGAACAGTGGTGGAAATTTCGTTCCTGTCTCTGCCGTGGTGAATGGTGACGAGCTCTGGTTGCCCCTCCAGAAGGAGCAGCTCATGTACAGCTCCCGTAGCTGGAAGAACAGCTTTTATTTGAGATATCTTTTATGGATAAAAAGCTGCCAAGGACAGGGGGAAATTGAGGAGGCAAAATTATTCTCTTAGATTTTCTGCATGCTTTTTCTTCGTCTTCTTTCTCCCAGCTGGAGGAATTTCCGTTTCTCCCCTCTTTTGACCTATCATTTTCATCCCTATGCAAGTCACTTCCCTTTTATTTTAGTGGCACATCATAAGACAACTTGTTGAATGGTGCTAAAAAAACCCTGTAATCCTGATATTAGTGTCATTATATCCTTTGAAATTTTGGGTTAAAGGCGCACCTGCAGCTATATTACTATTTTTATTTTCTGAACCAGAAATATAAATTATGATGTTAGGAAAGGTAGGGATCTCCAGCAGTCCTGTCACCCTGGCTGATGACTTTTAATCAAAATTCAGGTCATTAATGTTCAAGATAGATTATTTCAGAGTGAAATAGGTAGAGAGGAGTATTGGAATCAGCTGTGAAGTGGTGAATATGAACAAGTTCATGTTAGAAGCTGGTCATGGTGGAAATTATCCGAATGGGATCCTGCAGTAGTTTTCTGTTAGAGGCAATTTTCCAGACTGATTTGTTTTCCTGTAATGGTGAAGGACTGGCCACAGGACCCAGCCCTGGGTTCCCCAAGGTCTGGTTAATGGTTTTGATGTCCTCTCTGTTTACATTACACCCCCTAGCTCTGCCTGCACTGTTCAAAAGAGATCTTGTCAATGTGGAAGGCACAGAAAACAGGACGGCTGTTCTGCAGTGCGAGCTGAGCAAACCCGCCCCGGTGGAGTGGAGGAAGGGCCAGGAGGTGCTCAGACCTAGTGAGAAGTACAAAATGAGGCTGAAGGACACCACTGCTGAGCTGGCAATCCACAGCCTGGAGGAAGGAGATGCAGGAGATTACACTTGCGTGTGTGGAGACAAGACAACCACTGCTTCCCTGACAGTGCATGGTAAAATATCTGGGTTAATGGGAACTTTCTGCGTTGTCATCTGTGATCCTCAGGCGGGATCACAATCTGCTCTTGATCCCTTCTGTTATTTTAAAATATTATGGCAGCTGTTCCAGCCACTGGGAATATCTTCCACTGAAAGCCCTTCCTCTGGGACTGGTAAAACAGCATCCCTGAGTCTTTTCAGTCCCTGCTCTTTCCTGTTGATGGAATCTGGAAGTGGAAAATGGAAAGCCTGATGAAGTCAGAAATAGCACTTTGAAGTATTTTCACTCCTTAATTTCTTTAGGGCATATCACTGAGATTTCACTTGTTTTTCTTGGATGAAATTGAAAAGTGATGAAATTTTAATTTTAAACAACGTGGGGTTCATTTTGACTCTTAATCTGGTTTTGAGAAAGAGCTGTGCATAGTTCCTTGAAATCTTGGGATCGGATTTCTGTTGTTATATCTTGAAATGCCTTTAAAACATACCTCCCAGTACTGATATTATAGTTTTATAGATTTCCAAATCAGGGAGAGTTGAGGAGCTGAGACTGGTGTGGTTCTCCATGTTTCATATCATTAAAAACGCACTCTGATTTATGAATAAGGCGTTTTCCAGCTGCCCAAACTCACTCTTTCATGGTTCTCAGAGTTGTCATAAACAAACACTGATTTCCAAGTCACTGTGAGATGCTGAATGTGGTGTGAAGCAAAGCACCCGCCAGGGATGCCCCTGAAATCGTCCTTTGTTCTCAGGTTCTGTACATTCTAAAGCATTTTAAAGTGTTTTAATCCAGTGGAGCAGTCAAGACACGGTATTTGCTCAATTTTAAAGTGCTCTCTTTCACCTGTGATCTTCAGCCCTCCCTCCACACTTTAAGAAAGAGCTGAGGAACGTGGAAGGCACAGAAAATGGCACGGCCACGTTCTGCTGTGAGCTGAGCAAAGCCGGAGCTGCCGTGGCATGGAGGAAAGGAGACAGAGCCCTGGGGACAAGTGACAAGTTCACCATGAGCTGCCAGGGCACGGTGGCTGAGCTGGTGATCCGTGACTTAGTCCTGGCGGATGCCGGAGATTACACGTGCTCTTGTGGGGAGCAGAAAACCACGGCTGCGCTCAAAGTGAATGGTAAAAATAAAAAGAAAAAGGAAATACATGACAAATTTAAGAGATTGTTTCCAAACAGCTTTTCTTTTTTTTTTTCTTTTTTTCTTTTTTTTTTTTTTTAAGCGCATAGGCGTGTCAGCTTTGAAAGTGCAGCCCTGTTTCTGATGAATTTAGCAATATGTGATTGGACATGGCAATAAATTCCTGGATGTTTTGGTCAGTGTCAGGCACAGGCTGGAGATTCATGGCAAAAAATTTCAGATATTTGTCTTGGTGTTAACTCTTTTTTTTTATGCTTACATTCAGCAGTAGGTGCTGAGAAATGGAAAATCACATTATTGTGATGTTGGTTGTAAAGATGTCACAATCCTAAAGTTGAGAAGATTTGTTGATGAGATATTTTTGAGACAGTTATCAGTGTTTCAGTACAATTTGATGGTCAGGCTCTGCTAGACCACTCTATGAGGTGAAATGATAGAATAGTTTGGTTGTAAAGGACCTTTTAAAAGGTCTCTCATGGAACAGTGAAACTGCTGCCTCAGGTATGGGTTCCTTTATGAACGTTTTCCATGATGATTTGCATTGCCATAGAATTTAGATGCTCTGGTTAGGCTTTATTTTCCATTCTAGCGGGCGATATCCAAGGTGGAGATCAGTTGTGCAGGTCTGAAGTTGAGACTGATGTGGTTCTTCACTTCATGCCACGGACTTTACCATAAAAGAACCTCTCTGACTTATGAATGAGGCATTTTCCAACTTCCCAAAGCCACTCTTTTATGGTTCTCAGAGTGGTCATCAGTCCTGATGGATCTGATTAGGAAAGGCTTTGCTTATCACTTGCGGTTGTCAGACCACATGAAATGGTTACTTGAGTAGCTGCCGTGGTCCCACATTCTGCTCCTTTTGAACCCCTCAGCCCTGCCTGTGCACTTCCAGAAGGAGATGACGGACGAAGAAGCCACAGAAGGTGGAACAGCCACTCTCCAGTGTGAGCTGTCTAGGGCTGCCTCCGTGGAGTGGAGAAAGAAACACAAAGTGCTCAAGCCGAGTGAAAAATACACAATGAGGCAGGAGGGTACCAGAGCGGAGCTGCTGATCCACGCTCTGGAGGTCAGGGATGCTGGGGAATACACCTGTGTGTGCGGAGAGGAGAAGACAACGGCGGCGCTGGCGGTGCATGGTAAAGAGCACAGAAATGGGACATTTTTGCGTGGCGTTTCTCCCTCCTCCTCCTCCTCCGGAAGCCTCAGTACTGACACACAGCGAGTTCTTTCTCTAACCTTGCCATCGTTAACTCTGTTTGTAACAGACTTTCTTCTTTTTACTGTGATTTTTGTCTAATTCTAACCAAAATTGTAGTTCCATTGATTTTACTAACTTTTTCGCTCTTTTCTTCTCCTTGCTACTGTTGGTGCAGGGCTGTATTTCTTTGTACCACACCAAAGGCTGAAGGATGTAACAGATTCACTTTTTTAATTCTGTTTTACTCACTTTTGACTCGAACCTAGAGAGATGGAGCAGCAGGAACATTCATAGCTCTTTAAAAGAGCAATTTTATTTCAAGTTGCATCAGGATTTGACAAATAATTTTAAATAATAAAAAGAAAATTTGGTTCAGTGTAGCTTTTCTTTGTAACTCGGACCAAGAAAAATGTTGATTTTTATTCAGGTACTGCAGGGTACTAAGCATTAGAGTAGGGGAATATTTCACAGCCCTCAGCCAAATTCATCTGCAAATTTCCCATGGAAGAGAGGAAACAATTATTTTCACTGTTAACACAGGACAGTCAGAAGTAGTTTCAGCCTCTTGCTCACCTGGAAATCCAGTAGGTCTGAATTCAGGGAAGTGATTTCTTTGCTTTACTGCCAGACCTTTTCATCTCTGTATTTACCAATAAAACGAGGTTTGCTTCAGTCTTGAACTAGCAATTTAACCATGAAAAATAGGATTGGAATGGACTCCTACAGGTCACTTAGTCCATCCTCGAGCCCCAAGCCACCATCATTGCTGCCAGAAAGTTCTTCTTTGTTTTAACAAGAGTCTTTCTTAAACTGACTTAAGTCATTACTTCTTATAGAAACAGAGAAATATTTGTATAAGATTTGAACCAAACAGTAATGTGACACTCCAAGTTATACATCTCAGTTATGAGGATTTATTTGCAACAGGCTTGAATTTTTTGACTTGAATTTTCTCCACAAACTGTTGTAACCTCAAATCCCTCACTGCAGATCTGCTCCTTCTTGTATTTGTGTTGTTGATTTTTCCTAAATATTTTCCATCTGCCCTTGCTGAATTGCAGCCTATTTTTTCACCACTACTTCACACAAGTCTTCTAGCTCTTAATCCAGTTTAAAGAGGTGTTTTCACCCTCTCTCCCTTCCCACCTTGAGATCATCTTCAAAATTAATGAAACTTGGCATTTCATTGTCCAAGTCTCTACAGAAAATGCTGAATAATCCTGAAGTCAGAGTAATGAGAAACTCTGCTCAACTCATTCTTTCACTGTGAGTGTAAACCCCAGTTCAGTATCCTGTGGTTTTCAGATTGGTAGCACCTTCCTTCTGTAATTCCACCTATATCTCAGTTAAAGTTAAAACTTTATTAAAATAATAATGTAAAACATATAAGATGTGTTTCTGTCAGTGAAGCTTCATTTATACTAAGAAAAAATTACCCTGGTCCACTCTTTCGTGAGGAGAAAAGCTCTTGGCAAATCTGAGTTTTTCAAAGAATTGAGACGGCCGCAATTCCTTGGATCCTCTCTCTGCTCTCTCTCTTTTTCTGTGACAAGCATTATGAGTGGGATTCAGCTTCAAGACTGAAGAGTATTCCTAAATTCCCATTTTTGTCAGTGGAGATCTATCCAACTCAGACCGTGGGAATCAGGGGGAAATCCAGCACGTTTTAGAGCAGACATTTACAGCTGGAGCTTTATCAGCTCCACTGACTTTACACAGGTGATTTTTCTTTCTTTACTCTCTGGGATTTTGGAATCTCAGTTTGCATGGCAAGAGCTAAACGTGTCTATTTCAATCTGTGAGATATTTTTCACCTCTTAGTTTCTGTTTTTTCCATACCTGAGGAACATCAGCCTCTCTGTTTGATTTTTCCAGAGTCACTGTCAATGTCTGAAAATGATTGCGCCTGCACCTTAAGAATTCCAGAACAAATTTCATCACACCAAGCTGCTTTGAGAATATATTTATTTAAATATTCTCTAATCCTTTCTTTTTGTTTCTTATCCTACCCAGAATTTCTATTACTTCCTTAATTAAAATTAACCTTTAATAATAAAGGAGAAAAAGGAATTGAACACTTCAGCTTTCCCCATGTCACTCCTCAACTTACATTCCTGAAAGAGAGGCAGCCCAACATCTTCCTTTTTGTTTTCCTTCTAATATATTTACACTAATGTCTGCAGAGTTATCCTCCACATCCTTATTCTCAATTATTTCTTTCTTGCTGGTCAGGGTCAGGAATTGGAGACCATCCACTAAAGCTCTTTCTTAACTATTTTATATCCAAATATAGCTCCCACCCCATTCCAAAGACTTAGTGGATGTCATCCCGTCCTACTGCTTCCCCATATTCTCACATTTCCATGCAGTCTTACAGTCTGACTAATTCTATTTGTTGTTCCAAAAGGGATGGGGTGTCAGGAAGCACCTGAGCTTCCTGGGGTGAGGGGTTTAGGGCAGATTTCCACAGCAGTTTCCACCATCCTTCTCTTTCCTTTTTATTCCTACCCAAGCACTTTCAGGATCTCTCTCTGATTCTGCTCTTCAGTCTTATCCTGAATCTGGGCTAGGTCTGAAGGCATCCTTAAAATGTAAATTAAAACTTTATCTTTTTTTCCCCTTAGCCTTCTGCCTGATCATGATGCAACCTGATGTATCAATTCTCTAGGCTGGGTTATACTGAGAAAGTTGAAGTTTGCATGAAGTTTCCTCATTTTTACTGTTTATTTTCTGTACACCTCTAAACCCATCAGCAAATTTATTTAATATTTGCTGAAAAAAAGAAGAGACAAGAGCCTTTTTGTCTATGATACAAATCAGCATCTTCCTTCTGTGAGATGATCCTCACATCAGTAACGAGGCAGGGATAGGTATTGGTGAACATCGTTTATTTTAGTGGTCAAGAGCTGCTTGTCACGAAAACCTTTGGTGCTCTGTTTCTCAGCCCTTCCTGCTCTGTTCAAAGAAGAGTTAAGAGATGAGGAGGCCAAGGAGGGTGAAGCAGTCACTCTGCGCTGTGAGCTGACCAAACCTGCCCCAGTGGAGTGGAAAAAGGGACACACAGCCCTCAAACCTAGCGAGAAATACAAAATGAGGCAGAAGGACGTCACTGCAGAGCTGGTGATCCATGACCTGGCTGAGAGTGATGCTGGGGATTACACCTGTGTGTGTGGGGAGGAGCAGTCCACAGCTTCCTTGGCAGTACATGGTAATGACCAACTCCATCTGGATGCCATCGTTGTCAGGCTTATGGTTTGAATTTGTTTTATCACCATCTTCATTGTTATCTGTGCACAGTTCCTCTGCGTGCCATAACCATGAGGATGCATTTTAAGGGTAAAGCCTTTCCCCAATTCCGTGTACAAAGTGGTTTTAGGACCCAAAGCAAATGTGAGATCAAGCCTGAAGACACCTCCCCACCTTTCCTTCCCCATCCACGCCCTCACCTGCAGGCTGTGTTTGCTGCTCCCTTTAACCCTGTTCCCATTGCATCCTCAGTGCTGCCTGCAGGCATCCAGGAGAGCCTGAAGGACGAGGAGGTGACCGAGGGTCAAGCGGCCACTCTGAGGTGTGAACTGACCAAGGCTGCCCCTGTGGAATGGAGGAAGGGCAGCACTTTGCTCAAAGCCAGTGACAAGTACAAAATGAGGCAGGAGGGCACGGTCAGGAAGCTGCTTATCCAGGATGTGGAACTGAAAGATGCTGGAGAGTACACGTGTGTGTGTGGAGAACAGGAGACGACAGCGGCCTTGATAGTGCATGGTAAAAATGATATCCATATATCTGTATTATTGTGTATTTCTATGCCAGCTTGTTGATATTGGTTGTGCGTCCGCCTGTGGCTGAATTGTTTCTTTAAATCTCTGTAAGAACTGGTTGTATCCCGGCTGCTTGTCTCCTTCTATCTTTTGGTTTGTCCAAAGTCTCAGAATTAAGAGGAAAACACCCTATTTCCACCCTAAAGTGTTCTCTGACTCTGTACCTCCTGTCACTCATGTTCCACGTGTCATTTTTAATGCCCTCTGTCCATTTTGTGGCCTTCAGCCCTGCCAGCCCTTTTCAAAGAAGACCTGAAGGACCTGCAAGCCACGGAAAGCCAAACAGCCACTCTGCGCTGTGAGCTGAGCAAGGCTGCAGCTGTGACGTGGAAGAAAGGGAACAAAACACTCAGGGCAAGTGAAAAATACATCATGAGGCAGGAGAGTGCCCTGGCTGAGCTGGAAATCCGCGACCTAGAGCTGCAGGATGCAGGAGATTACACCTGTGTGTGTGGGGACCAGCACAGCACGGCCTCTCTGACAGTGAATGGTAAATGCAGATGATTGTCCAGGTTTTGTTTCTCTGAAACCCCCATGAGGCGTTCACCTATTGCTAATCTGTGTCCAGTTCTTGTTCAGGTGTTTGGTTTTGGTCTGGTGCTGCTGAAAAGGGATCTGAGGACAGGACTGTCCCTCCTTGCAGACAAAATGCTGTGTTGTAGGTTTAAGGGAATTGCACCCAGGAAATGCTGGGGTTAGACCAGCTGAGATGATAAATCCTTTAAATTCCACCTTGAATCCATCCAACCTCTTGTACTTTGGCCTGTCAGCTCAGCACTTCTTGTCTTGCTGCCGGATTTGGTTTTCCAGATCCTCGTGGTGATAATCTCTACCTCAAACCCCCTGATTTGTCCAGATTTGAACTTCACCCGAGAATTCATGATGCTGATCACGTAGTTTAAGTACACTTTCTGTTGGCTTTCCATTCCCAGCCCTGCCAGTGCTTTTCAAGGAAGAGCTGAAGGATGAAGAAGTCCAAGAGGGAGCATCAGTCACTCTGAGTTGTGAATTAACCAAAGGAGCTCCAGTGCAGTGGAAAATAGGGCCCAAGGTTCTCAAAGCAAGTGACAAATATCAAATGAGGCAGTCTGGCACCACTGCAGAGCTGGTCATTCATCACCTAGACGTAAAAGATGCTGGAGGATACACCTGTGTGTGTGGTGACCAGAAGACAACAGCAACCTTAACAGTTCATGGTAAAAAGACCTTATTAAAGTTGATAAATATCTCTCGAGATAGACATCATTCTGAAATTCAGTTGTTTCTTCTCTCAGTCAGTGTCTTTGTTTTTATCCCTTCCTCTTCCTTCATTCTATTTATAACTCATTTCTTACTGAGAAAGAGTTGCTCCTGGCGAATTTTTGGGTCATTATTAATCTGTCCTTTAAAAGGAGAAAATGAGAAGTTTCTTTCTGTGCAAGTCTCCTCTTCTTGCAGTTTTCCAGCTCCAACCCCATGGTTCACTTCAGTCTGCCACAGTTTTCTCCAAAACACACAGCTATGGTCTGTCAGGCCCCTGTTCTCCAGGAGCTGGAAAAGGAGAAGTGAGGGCTGGGGAGCAGAAGGAGGAGGAGGTTCTCTGCTGGGCCACCTGCCCATGGGTTCCTCTAAGTGCACCAGATCCTTTAAACGAGGAGTGCTGTGTGAGATAAGGATTATCATTCCAGAGCTTCTTACCCCTAACCTGGGTTGGAAGGTTGTGGAATCAACACCTCTGTGTGGGGATCAGGAACACCCTGACAGGCAGGGATTAAAAAGAAACCCAGCAACACACAGAAGTCGTGCTCTTCTTTATCCTGCCAGCTCCCAGTAAACCAATTCATCAATAAATCTTTGTTAATAACCTCATTACCTGATTTCTGCTTTCCTCCATGAGTATCCATTTTAATGGAGGAACATTTCTTGGTTTTGAGGAACTTACTTGGTCAGAGATCCAGTTCTGTCCCCTCCAGATTTTTCCAAAAACCTGGGATCTGGGCTTTCCTGTGACATGGATTTTCCTGAGACTTTTGGGGTGTACTGTTTGTATTCTGTACCCCTTTACCCCTTTATTTTGTGAGCAAATGTTAATAATTAGTTTTCCTGAAGATTGATTCATGTGGGTTGTTCTGTCTCTGGGTTATGACTTCCATAATGTTTCCCATTAGTAAGAATCTGAAATTCTTATTAGATGTAATGGCCCTTCAAACTTCATTTTAAAACTTGGAGTGGTTTTATTTTGAAATCCGACTGCTTTCACATAGGTGAGGCAGTAATAGTTTAATAAAAACAAACTAGAAAATAACAACAGCAACCTCCAAAAAATTACATTTGTGTGGGTAAAATTGTTCTGTATCCAGCAGTGTTATTTGTGAGTGCTGTTGATCTGAGGTCTGGGTCTTTCTGTTCTGCTCTTTCACTATAAATAACAACAAAAACCCGGGGAACTGATCCCTCAGGGTGACTTAAATCACATCACACTCAAAGAAAGACATTTTCAGAGTTGCTGAACGTGGTCATGGCTAAGAATATCTAGAATGAAAAAAAGGCAAGAGGGGAAATAATCTCAAAAAAGAAATTAGGGTTTTAATTCTGGTTTTCTGCTGTCCCTTTGTCCATGTTGCATCCTCCAGCTCTGCCACCACTCTTTACGGAAGGGCTGAAGGACAAGGAAGCAGAAGAAGGTGGAGAAGTCTCCCTGCTCTGTGAGCTCTCCAAGGCTGCTCCGGTGGAGTGGCGGAAGGACCAGAGGATCCTCAAGCCGAGCGGGAAATACAAAATGAGGCAGGAAGGGCTCAAGGCAGAGCTGGTGATCCGTGAAATAGCTGAGGAGGATGCAGGAGACTACACCTGTGTGTGTGGAGAGCACCAGACTACAGCTGTCTTGACCGTACAGGGTAAAGCCATCCTGACCTCCTGTTTCCTCACTGGGAACCTCTGTCCTCTGCTCTAAGCTGTTCAGTTTTCCACATCTGTCTGTTCATCCTTATTAACTGAACTTCCTTTAATTTGAAAATGTTCTCTGTCCCTCCTCACCTGCAGGCTGTGGAAATTGCAAAATGCCTGTCGGTATTTCTCTGTGCTATCCTTTTGCCTTTTCCTTTCCTTAAACATAAGCCTGCTCTCCTTTCTTCTTTCCTTTCTGCTATTCACTTCCTACCATGTTAACCCCATTATTCTTTGGTCTTTCCTTTCCTGCATTTATTCTCTAAACCACCAATCTCTTTGTTCTCTGCCATTCCTTTCTGTAATTCTCAATACCAACCATTTTAACATAGGGAATAAGGGATATCCAGAGTAAGGCTCTGCTAGTTATAATTTCCTCTGCACTAAATTATGTTTATTTTGGGCCTTGTGCCCATAATCCCTGCCCTAATGCACAAAGATTGCCATGAGGAGATTGATTTTCTAAGGAAAGAATCAATTCTTTCCGTGACCTCCTTCCGGTCTTCCTTTGTTGGAAGAACAACTTGCTGGGCAAACAGGTCTGGTGTTTCAGCTTAACACTGCTGGAATGGGAAATGTGCCAAATGAGGACTAAGCCTGTTTTCTAGCCTGGACATTTTAACTTAGTCTCACTGTTCTGGACACTAATTTTGAGGTCTGAGATATCCAACCTTGTTAAACAGATGAAATATCCCATTATCCCACCTAGTTAATAGAGGGTCACGTGTGAAGGTCACCACTTTTATTTCAAGGACACAACCTGCAGTGGGTACGAGAATTATGTTAAGTGGGGAAAAATGGGTTCTGAGACAAGAACCCAGGCTGGAATTCAGCACCTGGAGATTTACTTTGGGATGAAGAAGAATCTGAGAGTCCTGGATGCGCCTCTTCAAGGATATCTCAAGGAAGAAGGAATGAGGAGGAGTAAGGAGCTGTGTCAACAGTCAGAGCACAGCAGGGCAGCTCTGTGAGTAGGAAAAGAGAGTGCAAAGCCATGAATTTTGTGGAAGACACCAATATATGTCAGTTAAGGAGCTCAGAGTTGGTATTCTTAGCTTTTCTGAGGTGGAAACCTGTTGAGGACTGTGCAGTTTTGCTGTAGGAAGCCGGAGTTAAACCTCAAAGGATTAGGATGTCTATTCCCACCAGGATATTTTCATTTCTCTTTCTTCTCTTTGTGGCTGATGCTCACCCTTCCCTCACACCTTTCCTCTGTCACAACCTTCACAATTCTCCCCGTCACTTCCTCACCCCTCCCTGGAGACCGTTGGTAACACGTTTTACCTGCATCCTTCAGCTGTGCCTCCGTTTTTCCAAGAAGAAATGACCAGCCAGGAAGGGGTCGAAGGTGGAACGGCCACTTTGCACTGTGAGCTGAGCAAGGCCCCTGCCTGTGTCCAGTGGAAGAAGGGCCAGCACGTCCTCACCCCGAGCACCAAGTACAGCATGAGGCAGGAGGGATGTGCTGTGGAGCTGGTGGTCCGTGGCTTAGACCTGAGTGACAGTGGGGATTATTCCTGTGTGTGTGGAGACAAGACCAGCACGGCTGCCTTAACAGTGCATGGTAACGTAATCCTCGGGGTGAACGTCCTCCAAACCTGCCCAAATCTCTGTTGCCGTGGTCTGTTCCCCTCCATTTCTGTTTGCTTGGGCTTTTGTGTTCCTTTGGGCTCTGTGTGTTTCTTCCTTGTGTGGAATTGGGAAAAGCATTCCTTGTTGGTGTTTGTCCCCCTCAGCTGTGCTGGTTCATCTCACTTTCCTCACCCTGATCCAGTGTCCAGGGAAGCTGGGGGACATTTTCCGTTGTGTTCCACTGACCTGGATCAGGGCTTGGCATTGCCCCATGAAACCTCTCCCTCAGGACCAAGCTGCTTTTTAAGGAAAATTCACCTTCTCTGTGGTAACTCTTTTAATCTTCAGCGCTGCCTCCAGAATTCAAGAGAGAGCTGAAGGACCTGGAAGCTGTGGAAAATGGCACAGCTGCTCTGCAGTGTGAGCTGACAAAACCTGCTGAGGTGGAGTGGAAGAAAGGGCAGGAGGTGCTCCAAGAGAGCAGCAAATATGAAATGAGTCAGGACGGTGCTGTTGCAAAGCTGATTATCCATGAGCTGGAGGAGGAGGATGCTGGAGTTTACACCTGTGTGTGTGGGCATGAGCAGACAACTGCCACACTGACAGTCAATGGTAAAAAAAACAAAAGGGAAAAGGTTCTGTTGTTTTCTGAAGATAAAGGTAGAATTTGTGGTTTAGTGATGCTTAAGGAAAAGATTGTAAATCATATGGGGTGCAGAATAGCCTGGTCTGTGCAGCTCACAGAGTGGCCAGGCAGAAAATGGGAACTGCAATGCAGAGCTAAGTGCATTTTTTCTGTATTTTGCTGTCAGAATAATCAAAATCTCTCCTGCAAGCAGCTTGCCTTGAGAGGGAATCTGAACCCTTAAAACTCCGTCCCTTAAGAGGGAGTATGAACTCTTGCAACTCTCTGTCTTAGGAGGGAATCTGAACTCCTAAAATTCCCTGCTGATCTTCAGAACACTTCTTCACTGATCAGGGCAGCATGCTGGCTACTTTTACAGTAGAAAAACTATTATTCCGTTTTTAGATCACAGATTAGATTAAGCTTCTATATATTTCATGGCAAATGTAACATCTTGAAATCCATTTCTTCTTGCTCTGCAGATATTCTTATTACTTCTCTGGGGAAATAGCTTCATAGTTTGAATCTAGAGCATTAAGGTTTAGAGACATCTGGAACAAAACTCTCTTTTGGTGCTTTCATTTTCACTCTACATCCTTTTTCCCAAGCCCCAGCTGCAGTAGGTCCAAATTATCTTTTTATTTTATAGCTCTACCAACCCTTTTTAAGCAAGAGCTTCAGAACACTGAGGCGGAAGAAGGCGGCACAGTGACACTGAGGTGTGAGCTCACCAAACCCAAGGCCCCAGTGGAGTGGAGGAAAGGGGATGTCACTCTCTACCCTGGTCTGAAATACGAGATGAAGCAGCAGGGCTGTGCTGCTGAGTTGGTCATTTATGACCTGGAATTGGACGATTCAGGAATTTACACCTGTGACTCCGGACACCAGCGGACAACAGCTGAGCTGGCTGTGCATGGTAGGCTCAATGGGGATGAAGTGAAAGGAGCTTTTCCCAGTGTTCTCTGCAGCCATTGATTTGCTTTGCTGCTGGTCCATGCCAGAATAAATGTTCTTCTTGGGCATGGCACATGGGCAAGGTAGAAAGGTTCTTCTTGCAGTATCTGGAGTGATTAATGAGCATCAAAGCAACTGAATCATAGAATCATAGATTAAGGTTGGAAGGGACCTTAAAGATTATCCATTTCCATCTGCCTGCCATGGGTAGGGACACCTCCCACTAGCCTAGGTTGTTCAGAGCCCTCCAACCTGGCCTTGAAGGCTGCCATGATGTCAAAATACCCTGAACCCTCCTGCCCCCAGCACAGGGAGCGTGGCTGGATATGGGAATGGGATAAGTGATGCCTAACGGGGTGTAATGCCTGCCTGCGATGGTAGGAGATGCACCAATTAGGGGATAAAGGAATTCTATGATATGTGAATGTACTGTATTGTTACTGGAGGCTTTGAACTTCAGGTGCAAATGCTGACTGCAGACAACTTGCAGAGTCCATTCCTGTTTTTTCTTCACTCCTTTTACCATCCAGAGCAAGGCCTTAACTGATACCTGGATTTCCCCTCCCATTTATCACTTCATTGTGGTCTCTTACCAAGAGATCAATGCTAACTTGACCTTTTATATGTTGAGAGAAGCCTTATTTGGGGCGGAAATACTCTTTGTTTGATATTGCAAACTCACAGACCTCTATTGAGGGACAAGGATCTGTGTAAGAGAGGCCATGTCCCAGCAATCTTTGCCTAAAGCATCCCTAGTTGGCATGGGCACATTTCCAAAGTCTGACTGCTTCAGACCCCAAGCCAGGCCATTCTGTGGGCCACTCCCTAAGACCAGATCTTTCCCAGCTTTGCCTGTCCTCAGCTCTTGGTTCCCTTAGTGGTTCAAGAAAGATTCTGCCAAGACAGAGCTGCAGCTCCAGGATTATGGACTCATTAGGATACACCATATCTGAAGGATGATGGTAGGACTGGATCCTTCTTGCACTAAAACACTCTTGAAACGTCTTCCTCTCAAATTTTACAGCGCTGCCCATCACATTTAAGCAACCTTTACAAAATAAGGATTTTGAGGAAGGAAGCACAGCCACGTTCTGCTGTGAGCTGTCAAAACCCAGTGCTACAGTGGAATGGAGGAAAGGAAGAGTGGGGCTGCAGCCCAGCCAGAAATACGAAATGAGGCAGAGGGGATGCCTGGTAGAGCTCTTGATACACAATCTCAGATTAGAAGACACAGGAGAATACAGCTGTGACACGGGCGATCAGGAAACCAGGGCAGCTCTGAACGTGACAGGTACGTGGTGTGAGCTGACTCCTAAAGGAATAGATTCCTCCAACATGCAAAACAGCCATTTCAATATGAATATTTTTAAGTACATTATTCTTATTCTCTATGAGTATTTTCCTTTTCATCTGATATATTAGGATTTTTTATTTTTAATGAGATTGGAAGAGGATGATACTTTGCTTTTCCAGTGCTGCGTTTGAGTTTTGAGTTCTAATAGGAAATACTTTCGAGCTTTGTGCCTGAGGAGAAATTAAAGAAAAAGCAATGATTTGACATCTGGGCATTTCACGCGATATGTTGTTTGAATATTTGAAAAGAATATTTTCTTTCAAATCCTGTAAGAAGACAGACAACGACCTCCCTGACCTCCTAAGGCTGTCCACTGAGTTTTGAAGTTCTTTGCTCTTGAGATCATTGTTAGATTAACTGAGGGATAAAAATCGTTCAATGAATTCACCATTGGGAAGGACTTGAGTCAAGGAACAAAGGAAATGAATGTTATGGGTGCAGATGGCTTCTTCTGATGCAGCAAGATCTCCTAGTTGCTTCAGGAAAATTAGAAAACGTGGACCCTACCTAGGAATATCGCAGTGAAAAGCAGAGTATCTTGTTCCAAGTGTCAATCTGTGTTACCCAGGACTCGACTCAGGCTTCACTAAAAGATCCTGTTGATCCTTTTTTTTCTCTTTTAGCTCTGCCAGTTCTTTTCCAAAAGCAGCTCAAGGATGAGGAGGCAGAAGAAGGAGCCTCGGTGAAATTCTGGTGTGAGCTGACAAAGGATAACGCGGCAGTGGAGTGGAGGAAAGGCACCATGGAGCTCTTCCCGTGTGCCAAATACCAAATTAAACTAAGTGGGCGCACAGCTGAGCTTGTGATCAATAACGTAGAGCCAGAGGATGCCTCTGATTACACTTGTGACACGGGAGACCAGCAGAGCACTGCAGTCCTCAGAGTGAATGGTTAGCATTGCACCCACCTGGGGTGGAGGAGAGGAGACGTTGGTGGAACTGTGTGAATGACAGTGTTTAACCCATTGGTGAATAAACCCCTCCCAAAGTTAGGACAACGAGGAAAAGAGGTGCCCAGTCATAAAGCAGAGTACAGAGAAGTGCATCTGGTGGGACAGAGTTCCTATTTAAGCCCGTAAAGCACAGAGTGCAGTGCACTGACCCCTTCCTCTGATATGATAAAAGCAAGAAATTCTGCCTCATGGGGATTTTGAAATACGAACAAACCTTTTTTTGGCACTTTGCAATTTTTCTGGCTCACTTGAATCAATAGCAAATCACTCATCATTTAAAAGAGCAATTTGAGGTTGCTATTTTTAATCTTTCTGTGAAGATCCCGAGAATGCTGTGTTTACCCAAACCACGAATAATGTCTGTGACTGATCACAGAATCACAGAGTGGGTCACTGGTCCAACCTCCCTGCTGGGCCATCCCAGCACCGTCTAGGAAATGTTTGTGATTGTCTCAAAGTTGGGTGGAATTTGTGGCTTTGATCTAACCTTCCAAACAACATCTTTTGCCTGAATCTGACCCAAAAAGCAGCCACAGGGTCAACTGTGGGTGAAAGAGCCCTGTGACTGCTTTTCCTGTCTCACAGTAGTGTTTATACTGGAACCACAGGCACTGAGATTCCTGTATTTCCAACTGCTCACAAGCACCCCATGGATATCCCCTTCTTCTTTCCATCAGTGACAAGCTGTTGTCTGAGCTGTTCCACGCTCTACTTGAATGAATGTCCATTTGTGCATCATCTGGGAGGGCTCACCGATGATGATCTGGGTCTTGAAAAGACAGCTGAGAAATCACAAATTAGTTTAAAGCTTTACATTATTTAGCCGTTGAAAATCAGGATTATTTCTGTAAAAATGGACAGATTTGCACTGGTTTCAACACAAAGTGCCAGGTTTTGGATAGCCAAAATCTTTGTGTGTCGGTGTTTCCTATATGCAGAGCAGATGCGTAAAAGGTGTGATGTGGATGCCCTTGACCTTATGGAATCTAAAGATATCTGGGGAACTTTCTGATCTGGATGTACACAATATAGGTCTGTTTATAGGGAAAAAATGGTTTTATTATCATATCACCGCTTAATGCAAAATTGTAGTGCAGCACCAGAACTCAGGTGCCTCGTGCTGACTTGTGCAGACCTGGTATTTAAGCAGAGAGCTCATATATTATTTATTTCTCATTTTACAGCCATCAAACCCCAGCTGAAGCAGCAGCTGAGGAACGAGGAAGTGGAAGTGGGAGGAACAGCCAGGCTGCGCTGCGAGATTTCCATCAGCAAAGCAGAAGTGGAGTGGAGGAAGGATGGAGTCCTCCTGCGCTCCAGCTCCAAGTATGAAATGTGGCAGGATGGGACCCTCCGGGAGCTCCGTGTTCACCACCTGGAGCCTGGGGATGCTGGAGAATATTCCTGCAAGGCTGGAGACCAGACGAGCTGTGCCAAACTCACCGTGAAAGGCAAGACCTGTTTACTGGAACAAGGGGATTTTCCCTTTAGGAAACTAAGATTTCACAACATAATTGAGTTATACACACATACATAACATAAAATTATTAGGTATTGTGATAAATGTAGCATAGAAAGGGTATCATAAAAAAAAAAAATCTTGCTGTCAGAGGATGCACCAAAGCAAAGATTGACTTGGTGGACAGGAGAGGATAAGGCAGCTGTAATCTGTGACTCGTGGCTTGGAATATTTGCTTGACATCATAGGCATGGGACTGAACAGATGGTCCAGCCCCAGCTTCCAGTCACATGGCAGCTGCATCTGGCCTTAATATCATTGCAGAGCTTAGGCTGGACCACTGGTGTGGAACAAACACTCCCAGCATCTCCACAGGCTGTTCCACGTGGTAGATCCCCTGCACATCACACCCAGCTGCACCATTTTTCATGCAGATGGTGACCTCAGTTGTAGGATTATCCACTGTGCTTGCTCAGAGGGAGATTGGGCTGCTTTTTGAATGGGTGGACTTGATGATTTCAGAGGTCTTTTCCAACCTTGGTGATTTTATGATTCCTTTGGTGAGTTTGGGGTATATACAGCTTTTGCCTGCTAGGGGTTGTCTGATCCTTGCACAGGTGCCCAGCTGTCCCAGAAGCAGGACTCGGGCAAACTGCAGTGCAGATCCCCTGGGCTCACATTAATCCAGTGAGTCCTGCTGGGAGGACAAAGCTCAGCCAGTTTGGAGCACCAGCATGGAGTAAATGCAGTTCTGTTCGCAGAAATGCAACGGAGAGGATCAGGCTTTAACGTTATCCTGTGACGATGTCTAAGTACAAGAGGAACAAATTTAAAAATCCTGATTTTTGAATGAGGAATGATCATTTAATGATGATCCTGGCATTCTTGAATGATCCTGGCATTCATGCCTTGTTCACCCAATCAAGTGTAATTAAAAAAACCCAATATGCAATGAGCCTCTGAGCAAGGACAAGCGATAAAGCCACTATCCAAAAGTCATTTGTCCTGTTGCCAAGAACACTGAAAGCAGAGTTCGAAATGAGGTTTGAGAGGCTGTTCTGTCTCCACCCTTGGAGGTCCTTGAAGGACAAGGTGCTGAACAACCTGGGCCTGCTTTGAGCAGCGGTTCGAGCAGGTGTCTTCCAAAAGTCCACTGCAGCCTGTGTTATTCACGGTTCCGCGAAGTGATCCATGTTTTCCCTTTCGTTCCCCATTTCTGTCTCCTTGCAGAGCCTGACGTGACCATCGTGAGTGGCCTCAAGGACACGGTGGTGTCCGAAGGGGACGATGTCACCTTCCGGTGCCAGGTGTCCCACGAGAACGCGAGGGATGTCGAATGGAAGCTGCAGGATGTCGCTCTGCAGAACAACGAAATGAACGAGATCTCGGTGGAAAAGGGGAAGATCCACACCCTGACCCTAAGGAAGGTGACTGAGCAGGACGTTGGCACCGTCACTTTCCGCGTGGGACCCCACACATCGACAGCAGAGCTCGCAGTGAAAGGTGAGGGCTCCCTGTGGGGTGGAACAGGATCAGTGGGAACAGGGGATGTTTGGCTTCTGCTGCCAGCAAATTCACGGCCATAATTCACCCCTTGTCAGCTCATGTCTTCGAGGTGCTTGTGCTTCGTGACTGCAATCACCGTGGGTAAACAGGGGACATTTCACCACCTTCCCAGAGAAATTACTAGCTTGGCTTCGCTACATGGATGGATAGACCTGGAATTTTCATTGCTTCCACTACCCCTTTCAGAATCATAGAATAATTTGGGTTTGGAGGGACCGTTAAAAGCCATCTGATCCAATCCCTCTGTATTGAGCAGGGACATTTTCAACCTGATCAGGTTGCTCAGATGTGTTTTTCTATTTTTTTTCTTTCTCTAAACATTACTTTGATTAAATTCTCCATCCAGAATCCTTCTCCTTCCCTCTTAGAAGCTTCTTTTAACCCCTCAGTAAATAACACAGAAGTCAGAGTATTTTTTTGATACTCAACCAGTTGGCTGTAGCTTTAACACCTCAGGGAATGAGACAAAGGCGCTTGGAAAACAAAGAAAACAAAGCAAAGAAAGCAAAGCAAACAAATCCTTTGCTTTGTTTGTAATTTCAGTGCCACCTCCAGTCTTTAAGGAGAAACTGCAGAGCAGGGAAGTGCAGGAGGAGGACACAGCTGTCCTCCACTGCCAGCTCTCCCAGCCCAGTGCTGAGGTAAAATGGAAAAAGGGCCCTCAGGTGATCTCCCCAAGCTCCAAGTATGAAATCAGGCAGGAGGGAACAGTCCATACTTTAAAGATTTATCACTTAAAACCAGAAAACGCTGGCAAATACACCTGTGATAATGGAAACGAACAAGTAACAGCCACTTTGACTGTTAAAGGCAGTTATGTTGGGGGGTTTTTTTAACATAAGAAACTTTCTCCACTCCCTTAGGCTCTGCCAAGAGGATTTTTTCTACTGTCTTTGACTTCAGATGTACTGTGCTTTCAAAAGCAGCTGAGTCCTTCTTGCTTTTGGAAGTCCCGTGGTGTCTTAAGCAAAGAAAATGCAGGGACCCAAGTGCAGGAATTACTTCCACACTTTGAGACCCTAGGACCTCTCTCTGGTCACTCAGACAAACGGGGCTGGAGCTAAACTTAGAATAGGACTATTTTTGATGCTAAATCATCCTTTGAGCTGTAGTTCTGCCTGGAATAAGGGTGATCCAGGTGAAATTGTTCAAACTTGGACACAACTCCACCTAACGAGCAAGGCACCTAAACACTTCTGATGCCAAAGATCTTTAAAATAGGTGTAATGTGACAATATAGCTGTTTTTTCCCAATCTAATCCAACACAAATACAATATCAAGGTGACTTTTTCTGAGACACATGATCTCAGGTTAAAAAAGGTTAAATCCCACCTTTTGAAACATCCCTGGGGGCTCTCCCATGAAGGGCACGCTCCTGCCTGCTGTCACCCTGACTCCACGACTCGGTGACACCAGAATATTGGTGCTGTAAGCAGGTTCTCCGATGGCGTTGGCCCATTTGTGTCTCCGTGTGTGGTCTCAGCCACTCCAGCACTCCTTGAAAAAAATTCCAAACCAGGAAGCTGAGGAAGCCTCTGCAGTCACACTGTAAATACCAATTCAGCCAATTGGCTGAGTGTATATATATATATATACGTATGTATATATATATATATATATGTATGTATGTATATATATATATGTGTAAATACCAATAAGTGTGGAGCCACCAAGGTTCTTCCAGGGAACTGGATGAGCTAAACTTCCACATGTGGCACTTCATAAATCTACCCATCAAAACTCTACCTTGGCTCACCAATGATAATATCAGCACAGAGACTTCAGGGCTCATTTCTGTGCTGGGTCCAGTTTTCAAATAAGGGACACTGTAGAAAGATGTTTCTCCATGCACTTTCCCAAATACTCAAGAACTTGGATAGCAGGAATAGGCTTTTGAGGTGTGGTTTTGGGACCTATTTGGAGATACATGCACTGAGATGCTCAAAACTCTGTATCCATGACCATTCCTGTGCAAGAAGGAGCATAATCCTTGAGGTGCTCAGTGTGTACGGTGTCCGGTGATTCTTCAGGAGTGTAGAATGCTTGATGTTCCTGGAAATCCAGCACTTTCTGTCATTCCTTGTTTTGCTTTTAAACTAACTTTGGAATTGAGTTTGAACCAAATTTAGGACAGCACCAGCGTTTCATCAAACACAAGGCTTGGTTACGCAGTCACCAATGACACATGATTCTTTTTTCCCCCCCTCTGATTTCTCCTGGTTTAGCTTCTCCAGTCACCTTCACCCAACCACTCCAGAACCAACAAGCTGAGGAAGGTGGCACTGTCACTTTGAGCTGTGAGCTCTCCAAATCCGATGCCACTGTGCAGTGGAAGAAGGCGGGGACAGTGCTGCGACCCAGTGACAAATACAGGATGAGCCAGGTGGGGTCCGTGGCTGAGCTGACGATTCACAGCCTGAGCGAAGCTGATGCTGGGGACTACACCTGTGACACAGGGGACCAGCAAACCACGGCAGCAGTGCACCTGAAAGGTGGGGCTTTGCGTGGGGAAGAGCTGGGCACAGCTGGGCAGGGGCACGAGATTGAGTAATTTGGCAGATAAACCTTGTCCTGTGCCCAAGGAGGATCACAGGGACCTCAGAGATGAGAGAGGTTTCACAGCGCTAAGAACTGGGTCTCTTTAGTCACTGATTCTGGGGTTTAATGATAATTAATTTCCACCCATGGAAATCTATTGGCAATTTTTTCACAACACACAGATTATGATTACACACATATTAAATATTTATTATACATATATTAAATATTTATTATACACACAGCACAGTATAACTTGCAAGCTTTTTAGGCTATCATATATATGAGCATGATACATATGCAGGCATGAATCATGCACCTGTAAGACTGTTGTATCCTGCTATATGCCTCTGTACCTATATTCCCATGAGTTTAGATTCACAGAATCACAGAATGGTTTGGGTTTGAAGGGATCTTCAGGATAATTTAGTTCAAAACCCCTGCCATGGGCAGGGACACCTTCCACTATCCCAGGTTGCTCCAAGTCCCATCCAACCTGGCCTTGAGCACTCCCAGGGATGGGGCAGCCACAGCTTCTCTGAGTACCCTGTGCCAGGGCCTCCCCACCCTCACAGGGAACAATTTCTTCCTACCATCTAACCTAACCCCGCCCTCTCTCAGTTTGACACCATTCCCCCTTTTCCTGTCACTATCTACCCCTATAAAAAGTCCTTCTTCCTCCTTTTTAGAAGCCCCCAGAAGTCTTCTCTTCCAAGCTGAACACCCCCAGATTTATTATTTAGGGCCTCAAATAACAGTAATATAGTACTGTCAGGAAAGAGCATAACGAAAAGTTTAACCCAGGAAGCATCACCTGAAAGTAGATCTCAAACTCTGTTGCCCTTTCCATCCAGAACCAGCAGCCACCATCGTGGAGAGGCTGAAGGACGTCTCCACGTACGAAGGAGAAGACGCAGTGTTCGAGTGCAGGCTGTCCCGGGAAACAGCTCAGGATGCCCAGTGGTTCCTGGGGGATGTTCCCCTGCAATCCAACGAAATGAACGAGATCAGAGTGCAAGGGACACGTCACAGTCTGATCCTGAGGAAGGTGACCCTGGAGGACTGTGGGTCCATCAGTTTCAAAGTGGGGCAGCATTCGTCAGCAGCACAGCTGAAGGTGGCAGGTGAGCAGCCTCCCAGGAAGAGGGGGTGAGCAGGTACTGGCAGGCACGGCTTTGACTTCTGGAGAGGTGTATTTGGGATTAGGGAGCCTTGGAAATTCTGGGAGATTCTGCTGATCTAACTTAGCATTTTAGAGAGGTACATCTGAGCCAGTCATTCCAGTCATTTTTATTGTACGTGAAAGTTAATATTAACATCCTTTGATGTTATTTGATATCATAATTAATATTAGCGTCCTTTGAAGACCATCCAACTAAGCAGCTAATCATATGTCAGAGTCAATGCTGAAGAGTGTCAAGAACATGCTCTGGATTAATTTATTTATGATGCTTTTAGATCATATTTACACCCCAAAAAAGTCTGAAAGCTCTGAAAAACCTTTCTTTTAAGATATATAGAATGATTTTTGAAAGATGGCCCATGCCAATTCCTTGTGCATGCCTTGTTCCTCTTCAATCTGGTTCCAAATGTAACTACAGACACCCAGCTCTGCGCTGGGGGTGATGCTGGCTGAGGCTGCAGAGCAGAGCTGGTCCCCTCTCCCCACAGCCGCCCCAGTCACCTTCGTGAAGGCACTCCACAACCTGGAGCTGCAGGAGGGCGGCACTGCCCACCTGTCCTGCGAGGTGTCCAAGGCTGATGTCCCCGTGGAGTGGAAGAAGGGCACGTCCGTGATCCGCTCCAGCCACAAGTGCAGCATCCAGCAGGACGGGAAGGTGCACACGCTGGTCATTCGCGACCTGAACCGCGCCGACTCCGGGGAGTACAGCTGCCACACGGCTGCTGGCAAGACCGCGGCCAGGCTGGAGGTTAAAGGTATGGTTTCCGCTCTGCCCAGCAGTGGTGACAGGAGGGGACGTCAATTTTTAGAGCTCTCTACTACAAGAGAGACGCTGATTAGTGGAGCAAGTGCAGCGGAATCCACCAAGCTTGTCAGGGGGCTGGAGCACGTGAAGTACGTGGACAAACTCTTGTGATAGGACAAGAGGTGACAGTTTTAAACTAAAAGAGGGGCAATTTAGATTAGATATAAGAAGGATATTTTTTATAACGAGAGTGGTGATGCCCTGGCACAGGGTGCCCAGAGAACCTGTGGCTGCCCCTGGATGCATCCAAGGCCAGGTTGGATGCGGCTTGGACCACCCTGGTCTAGTGGAAGGTGCCCCTGTCTATGGCAGGCAGAGGAACGAGATGATTTTGAAGGTACCTTCTAATTTAAACCATTCTGGGATCTAAGTATTAGCACAGGCAAGGGCAGACGTGCTTGTTAACTGGGGAATAAAAAGTGGAAGTGGGACCTCGTTGCTCTCTGCAGCTTCCTAGTGGAGATCTGCAGAGGAGAGAGAGACAGAACTTTCTTGGAGGGCTCAGTAAAGAGATGACAGGCAACGAATGCAAGCTGCAGCAAGAGAAATTCAGATTAGAAAAAACCCAGCCTTTAACAATGAAGGCATGGTCAGACATTGGAACTGAGATCCAGAGAAGTGAAGGAATCTTCATCCATGGGGGACCTCCAGAAGTCCGTTCAACCCTTAATTGTTCTGTAACTGATCTCTGCCTGCGTGATCTGAAGCCTTGGATTATAACTCCAGATTTATATATTCTAATATAGTCTCTATATATTATTCTCGATATTATTAATATTTTTATTAAATAATTTATTGTATATAA